>PVIU01011808.1:0-62984 GCA_004026605.1 Ondatra zibethicus | reverse complement strand
CCAGAAGGTGGGTCCGAGAGGGGGACTCTTTCCTGGCTGGACGTCTGCCATAGGCTTGGTGCCACTACATTCACGCATGGGCAAAGCATGGCCAGGTCGAACTTGATTCATGCAGAGTGGCAGGGTGGGGGCTGAGGGGTCCAGGTGAGAGATCAACAGCACGCACTCTGTGTGGTATTCTATAATGAGCTCCATTGCCATGGTCCCCTTCCTCCCTTGGCAGATGGCCAAGGAGAGAGATAGTCTTTAACACCTATAAAGTGAACTAATCACAAATGTGTTAAGACACATTTATAGATCTGATTTCATTTAGCCTAAGGGTTGCAGGTTAGACACACCTGTGTTACCTTTGTATTAAAAATGTAAATTACTATTAAAATGTAAAATGAATTAATAAAACAACATTGTAACATGTGATTAATTATATAACTCAAAATTATTAATGCATGAACTTTCTCACAATGATTCATAGTTCACTTACAGTCATATTATCTAACAGTGGTTACTTTTGAGAATTAATACATACATAATGAGCGATTAGTAAAATCTCAGAGAGAAAATTTGGGGTTCAACCTGAAGGTCCACAAAGCAAAGCAGTTAGCACCTGGCTCTTACCTCTACCTCAACACAAAATGGTGATCTTGCCTTCAGAAATCTCAGGATAAGATTTTGCCTGAAAGCTGTCTCCTACCATTTTATAATCCTCTATAGAGATGGGATTAAAGGCATGCACCACCTGGTTTCTATTGCAACTAGTATCACTACTTGGATTAAAGGTGTATGTTACCACTGCCTGGTCTGTAAGGCAGACCAGTGGGACTGTTTTACTCTCTGATTTATTTATTAAAATATAAATGAAATGCCAGTACACTTATATGAAAATTACTTTGACAAGATTGTAGAGATAGATAACTAATAAGATACTGTAAAAGTTATCAGGGCTTACTTATGAATGTATAAATATACAATATATAAATATATGCTTTCAATAAAAATTAGTAAAAAAAAAAGTGGCTACAAAATTGAAGGAAAAGGGGCTTGGAGGGAAGAAGGGAAGGGGAAAATGTGATTATATTATAATCTCAAACATAAAAAGAAGAAAAAATAGAAAGTATATCTATTCAAGTAATATTTATATATATACTTTATACATATATATTTACTATGTATACATAATACACAATTCCAGAATAATGACAAAAAGTAATAATATAGAATATTAAGACCCAACAGAATATTTGATACTTTACCAATTAATGTTAAATTTTTTATTAACGATATAGTGGTTAAAAAAATAATTTTGACAACTACTTAATATCACAGGAAACTGTGTATAATCCTATACTTTTCAAAGTTGCTTGACACAGGGTCCACTAATCATTTACTTTTATTTCACTATAATAAATTGCAGCATGTGACAAGACTTGTGTTCTCCAAAACAATTTATGGAATATATTATGTCTTTGGGTTTTTAAATATAAAATATTGTTTGCATTCTTATTGTGCATATGATTTGACTCCCACAATACCAGCTTACTGCTCAACTCATTACTTATTAACTTACATATTTCTCAAAATATATTAAACTCTTGGACCCAAAGCTTTCCTTCTAAAATGGGGCCATAACAACAGTCTCAAAATGTGTTTTAGATGAAAACTAAAAAGACATATACTATCACTTTGACTATTGTTACAGTAAATAAGACAAATCAGATAGAAAGTTAGATAGATAGATGATATAGCTATAAATCTTCACTAATCAGTTTCTTCATTAATAAAATAACTACTATTAAGAAAACATATATTGCTTCTTGCAGAACAATATAAACTAATGCTAAATACAGATCGATGTATTATTGCTATGCCATAGTCATTGGGTCCCGAAGTCACTGAAGGATTCAAAACAAATTGGTATATCTTACCAAGTTTCTATAAGACAATTGCCCTCACATCTCATATGTTCAATTATAATTCACCTCACCTATTAATTTATGTCCTTTTATCTAGACATAAATCCCTGACTTCAATGCTATTAATGTTCTAGTTACTGGCTCAGAATTTGAAACATTCTGCTTGATTTCCTGGGATAATCCTTCAACTGGTTCTTAAATTATTGACTGATGACAACCTTTTAAAACTTATGATAAAACCAATGTAAAATTTAAATCCTATACTAAGAAACCTACATTGGTATCTATATTGAATCAAATGAAATAGGCCATTTCAGGGTAAACAACAATTGCTCATAATTCTAAGTAACATGACAGTTCCAACTGGCAGATTGTCTCTCTTGGGGAACCAGAGTAAGGGTGGGTGAAGAGTAAGGGAACTGATAGAGGTACAGGGATCCAGGAGTCAGCTTAAATATTCAAACACAAACATGTGGATGGAAATCTACACTGTTTCATTTAAAATGAACTAGAAGAGCCCATGGGAGTGGCATATAGGCTGTCCACAAAACTAAATGTATGTTGACAGCAATAGATGCTGTTATTGTTCATTCTTGAGCCAAAGGCAACAAAGGCAAAAATTTAGGATCATGTATTTATTATCTTGCTACTGACTCAAATGCCCATCTAGAAGTTTTTCCAGAACATGTAGTATTTAAGGGGTTACTAGACTCAAAACAACCATAACAGTTTAAGGTTAGTTATTTCTTACTTTGTTATTTAAATAAGAGGACAGTCTTCATTCATTAGGTTCGTGTCCTAGGCAGAATTCTTTTTGTACCCACCCTAGTAAGAGCCTTGGGGGACAGAGACTCTATACAAACAATTCCTCACTGTTGTATCACCCGAACCCTACCCATTACCTCCCTATGTTCATGAGGTTTTGTCCCTTATTTCAAGGCAAAATTTCTTTCCATGAAGTCTGATTTCTCTAAAATTTCCTTAGCATTCCTCCCGGTATCTGATTCTTTGTCTCTGAAGTTTCTCTAGGGAAGCTGTCAGTAACCAAACTGACTTTTCTCAGGCACTGAAGATTCAGTGTTCTGATTAGAATAGAGCCACTGTTTTCTTGGTTCTTAATCTTGGAAGTAGCATTTTCATCATTTCTAATCCATTCTACTAAGTAGATGTGTTCTGGTAAGCCTCATTTGAACACAAAAATAATGGTATCGACTAAATATGAATGCAAAAATCACATTTTAAAACATATAATAAAGCTGCCTTGAAAGGCTCATAAAAGGTAGGAGGAGACATTTTTGGTAATCTTTAAAAAGTAAAAGTGAAAATAGATTTTGGAAATGCTCCATATTTTAAAAGTGCACAGAGTGTGTAGAAGTTTCCAAGAAACAACAACTAAAGATAATGACAGCAATGCCCCTGAAATGTTTATGCTACATGAAGAAAATAGCATACACATCACATAGACCAATCAGGAGTTCATAAAAGGCAGCTAGAGAAAACCTATTGATTTTCCTTTCAAACTGGTATGTCATATATGATATCTTGATTCAGAAATAAAGCCATGCTTGCAGAGTAGCTCTTCTTCCTCTTATTACTCCTTTCTCTACTACCTCCTCCTGTCCTCCTCCTTTTTGTCCTCCCATTTCCTCTCCTCCTCCCTCTCTTTTGTTCTTATCTGGTTACATGGGATATGTTATTAATAATAATAGCATGAGTTGTATTATTAGGTATAAATACACTAAGTCTAACTAATAGCATTAATTAAATAATTAATAAAATCTGTGAAACATCTTAGTGACAAAATGTTTGCTATTACCAATATACTGATATATTTTTAATTCTTTTTATTTTTTATGTGCATGAATTTTTTCTTACATGTATGCCTGTGCACCAGATGTGTGTCTGCTTCCCACAAAGGGCAGAAAGGAGTATTATATCATCTGGGACTCAAGTTACAGACTATTGTGAGCCATCATATGAGTGCTGAGAATCAAATCTGGGTCATCTGAAAGAACAGCAAGTACTATAATTCGTTGAGACATCTCTTCATACACATGACAAATACTCATACTAACAAACTGTATGGATCTAACTTTAAATGCTTCACATTATGTTAAACTTGTAGAAATTTTATTAAAATAGGTCTTTATTTTGTTTCAGCGATGATATACATGCCTAATATCTATGAGGTCCACAGAAAGAGGTCCCAATCATCTTTGGAACTTTATTATTTATATTTATGTTAAAGTGTTAGATAGCAAAATCAGACTTTCATCAGGAGGGTAAAATATCAGGTTACATTTAAATCCACTATTAACAACTTTGGGAGCTGATAGAGAATCAGTGCCAACTAAGTACTTTTGGAAGCACAAAGTTCTTGATTGAGGAGCTGATTGCATATACTTTTGACTTATCATGATGCAAATGTTTAATCTGGCTCTCTTTCCCTTTAAAGGTTTATTCAGTTTTATGTGTATGAGGGTTTTGCCTCTGTGTATGTATAGACTGTACAGCTGCCTAGTGTTGCAAGGGGGTTGCTCGTTTGCTTCCTGGCCACCCAGCAACTCAGACCCAAAATAACCACACAGAAACTGTATTAATTAAATCACTGTTTGGCCTATTAGCTCTAGGTTCTTTTTGGCTAGCTCTTACATATTAATTTAACCAATCTCCATTATTCTGTGTATTACCATGAAGCTGTGGCTTACCGGCTAAAGTTCCAGTGTCTGTCTCCAGTGGGGCTACATGGCTTTTCTGACTCCACCTTCTTTCTCCCAACATTAAGTTTAGTTTTCCCCTCATACCTCTGTTATGCCCTCCTATAGGTCCAAAGCAGTTACTTTGTTAACCAATGGTATTCACAGCACACAGAGTGGAATCCCACATCACCTCCCCTTTTCTGTTTAAATAAAAGGGAAGGTTTTAACTTTAACATAGTAAAATTAAATATAACAAGACAGGTATCAGGCAAGAATTACAGCTACAATATTTATATCTACTTTATTCTTTATCATAACTAAAGAAAATTATAACTATAACTATATAGTCTTCAACTTCATCAAAGACTACAGAATAATATAATATTATCTAAGTTAACAGAAAGTGCATTGTAAGCAACTTCCAAATCTCTAGAATTGAGAGAAATATTTCGCAAAGTTCTTCTGTAACATTTCAGGCTCCCATCTTCAGTCTACTGACCCATAGCATCTGTCAGACTTTTTCATAAAACAGGAAATTTGAAGACAGTTCCACTGATATTGGCAGTTTTTCAGTCACTTTTTTCCTTGTCCTGTAGAATATATAGTGGACTCTTTCAAGAAGCAGGAACACCAAAGGATTTTCTCTCCTTTAGGCAAGTTCATCACTCATTTTACTGTGGGTCCTGCATGTCCAATTAATACAGCATAGCATCAAGCAGTCTAGGCAAGAGCAATTTCTTGGGCAAATGACTAGCAAACTCCATGAGGAGCCTCTTTGATGCCCATCTTCTTCTTGAAGTACTTGGTGTTGTCAGGAGCAGATGTGTCTTACTGTCATGAAAAGTACTAAGTTCTTAAAACATTTTAAATGCCATATTCTGTATTCTTTGAAAGGTTTGAAGAATGCCTATCCATTGAAATATATCTCTATATATCTAGAAAACCTAACTAACATGACTAGAAGCTTGACTATTATAGAAGACTATCTATTAACCTATATTTCTTAATTATACATTACATTTTTAAATGAGCTGGACTAACACAATACCTTAATCAAGATCAGAAATACACATACAAAGCATAAGAAAATTGACCTTAAATTTGTATCAATAAACCAAGATCCATACCAATTCAAATCTCTATAGCATATCCCCCTTTAAATGTAAAGAAAAATTTATAAACAATATTTGGGAATATGGGTGTAGTTCTCTCCAAACTACTTTCTGCTTTTTGTTGGACAAAGTAATTTTTGGAGGTGTTCATGGCGACCTTTCAAGGGGGCCTTGGTCCACCAAGCCACATTAGACTGGAAAGATTCCACAGGTTCTCTTCTTCTTTGGAAACAAAACAAGAACCTCTTTTCCAAAACAACATATCCTTAGACCCAAATTTTAATGACAAGATACCTTTAAAATATATATGTTGGTTATTTAACTCCTTCACAGTCAAAAAGATGCAAAAAACTAAAAAGTATACATAATCCAGACTCTCTTTGTTTATTCCATCTTTATGTGGCTAATTTTTCTTTACTCTTTTAATCTATGACTGTCTATACTCTGTCTCTTTAAAGACTTTTTAAATAAACTATTTACTTCCTTTTATAACTGTCTATATTCATTTTCTTCTTTCTCCCAAGCCTACATATATTTTCCAACACTGTGACCCATTTAGAGGTTACTTTCATCTGAATTTGTCTTTGTTGCATATCTGTAATACTTTTCTGACCAGAAGTGCTTCTTAAAAAGCTAAGAGACATTACCATGACTAAAGCTGCTTTGCCTTTTGGCAACATGTAGGAGGAGGTCTACTCAATTGCCTCTGAGAGCTCTTCTCTCTGCCCCAGATCCAGGGTCGGGTCGCATCAGGTCTATGTTGCCATTAAGCAAGTTTTAGCATTCTGCTCATATACCCGATTTAAATGCTCCACAGCCAGACCTCCAGGAAAAGTCAGAGTTAGTGCTGGTAGCATGGCCCACGAAACTGCCATTTCAAAACTACTTTCCTTTCTTTTCTGCTACCACTGAATCAGTGAAACCTCTCTTAAAGGAGCTGTAGTATGCCGCTAGGAAGCAAAGCCCATTCGGGGAAAAAAATAAGGGTAACTAAATTGTGTGTGTGTGTGTGTGTGTGTGTGTGTGTGTGTGTGTGTGTGTCTAGAGTCCCATTCCAAGAATTCTCAAATTTTACATGGATATAGTTGACCACGTTGGAGCACCAATTTGTTGTAGGGAGGTGGCTTCTTGATTTCCTGGCTACCCAGCAGGTCCGACTCGCAATAACCACACAGAAACTGTATTAATTAAATTACTGCTTGTCTTATTAGCTCTAGCTTCTTTTTGGCTATCTCTTACACATTAATTTAACCAACCTCCATTAATCTGTGCATCATCATTATGAGGCTGTGGCTTACTGGTAAAAGTTCCGGTGTCTGTCTCCAGCAGGGCTACATGGATGCTCTGACTCCACCTTCTTTATCTCAACATTCAGTTTAGTTTTCCCTATCTACTTCTATTCTGCCCTGCTATATGTCCAAAACAGTTACTTTATTAGCCAATGGTATTCACAGCATACAGAGGGGAGTCCCACATCAGCCTAGTGCTGTCAGAGTTTAGAAGAATAAATTGAATGCCCTGGGACCTGAGTTCTAGATGGCTTTGAAACATTGTGTGGGTACTGAAAATTGAGCCACGGTCCTCTGCAATAGCAGAAAGTGCTTCTAAGCAGTGGGCCTCTGCTCCAGCCACCAGACCTTCTCTTTATTAAGACTTTTCAAAGAGATAAATGTTAAAAGTTTGAGAACACACTTACTTAATAACAGGGTTTTTTACAACTTATGCTCATAGACATAATTTCTAGTGATATTAAATTTACACGTGCATTTGTCCTGATCTTTATGCATATTTGGAAGTCTGGGGTGAGAGTATGCAAATTGTTCAACATGGCACTTGTTCCTACAGGAAAAGATTCTATCATTTGAAACAGGAAGTGAATTAATTGACTTGAACATGAACGTTCACCTACAGTAGAATGAATCTTTAATAAGTCTGCATTTTAATGTAGAAACTTTTTATTTATGAGTCCTACAACTTTCTCCTTTATTCAGAGTGCTCCAGTTAATGTTTGCGTCCCTTAATTTTGTGCTTTATAATGAGTCAAAATTTTTAAAAATTGTTTTATGACTCTCACCCCTAATTTTCTTTAAAACCATTCAGTATTTTGAGGTTCTTTACGATTTAAGTGTGAATATGTTTCACAAAAACAATCAGATATATAGTCAACAAGCTTGCAATTTTAACCATTGGTGGATAAATTAAAATCATATCACAAGAGAATAACCAAAGAAAACAACTAGCATTGTCTAGTAAGGTTTGAGACAGAAAGAGAGAGCTCTGACTGTAAATTGTTAGCTGCACAAATATAAGGACATGAATTTGATCCCTTTATTCCAAATAGAAAACATAAGCACCATAGCTTTTATCTCAGATGGGAGAGGTGGGGACAGGGAGATTCCTGGGACTCACTGGCATCTAACCTTGTTGAATTGGTAAGTTCCAAGCAAATGGGAGACCCTGTCTCAATAAATATTATACATAGCTCCTGGATAATGACTCTAGAGGCTGTCATCTGTTGTTAACACTTGTCAGTGAGAGGCTGCTTGTTTGTTAGTTCCTGACTGCCCTGCTAGCTTAGACCCAAAATAATCACACAGAAACTGTATTAATGAAATCATTGCTTAGCCCATTAGCTCTAACTTTTTATTGGCTAACTCTTACATCTCAGTTTAACCCATTTCTGGTAATCTGGATATCACCACCAGGTTGTGGCCTACAGCAGTTTCAGCAGTCTGTCTCCAGTGGCAGATCCATGGCATCTCTCTAACTCTGCCATTCTTTCTCCCAGCATACAGCCTAGCTTTCCCTGCCTACCTAAGTCCTGCCTTGCTCTAGGTACAAAGCAGTTTCTTTATTCTTTAAGGGTAATGCTAGCACACAGAGGGGACTCTCACATTAAACACTCAAGAATACACATAGATGAACACAAGATCACACACATGTGGGTGCACACCCACAAAACAAACAACTGAAATATTTAGGCTTGGAGCTGTTATTGAGATTATATTGAAACCTATATAAGTATTTAAAAGATGCAGCTGGGACCTTCTTGCAGACATTACAGCCATGAATATTTTTAAAAAAAATAATCTTTAGTTTCACAATCAATTTTCTCTGTGCTTCAGGTCTATTATCTTATTTATTTCTCACAATTAGTGTTTTGGATCTTTGTTTGTAAAAGAAGGATGCTGAGGCAAAGAATACTTACTTAGTTCTCAAGACCACTGCTTAGAATGGTGGAGAAGAGGCTTTTCCAGGCGTCTGGTCTGATTCCAATACATATTTTAGAAAAATTTTCTTTAAAAAATATAGTGATAAAATGTGGTATTGCTGGAGCTTTAGGAAGATTGTTTCATAATTTTCTGAGAAATCATTATACTGATATCCAAAGGGCCGTACCAGCTTGCACTCCTACCTGCAATGCAGGCGTATTTTGTTTACCTCACAACCTCTCCAGCATAAGTTGTCATCAGTGTTTTTGGTCTTCGCCATTCTTACAGGTGTAAGATGGACTCTCAGAGTTGTTTTGATTTGCATTTTTCTGATGATGAAGGATGTTGAACATTTCCTTAAGTGTCTTTCAGCCATTTTAGATTCCTCTATTGAGAGTTCTCTGTTTTGGTCTGTACTCCATTTTTTTGTGGATTATTTGGGTTTTTATGGTAGATGGTTGAAAAGGAGGGGAGAGAAAGGTAAGGGAGCAGAGAAAAATATATAGCTCAATAAAATCAATTAATGAAAAAGTAAAATATAATGTGACAATGTTAACTAAGTTATACTCTTTGTTTTCTTCTCTTTCTCTCTCTCTCTCTCTCTCTCTCTCTCTCTCTCTCTTTCTGTGTTTGTATGTGTGTTTGGAGGCTATAAGTATTTCTATACACATATTAATTCCTAAATATAACTTGCAAGCTCCATATGATGTCATTTCTATATATGCTTTCAGAGCTGGCCATTTGCCACTGGAAAACCAACTGATGTGCTCTTCCCTGGGGATGACAACCTCTTCAATTCCTAGCTTTACTTATCTGCCTGTAGCATGAGTGTGTGTCTGCACATGTTTGCATGTGTGTGTATGTGTGTGTGTGCATGCGTGTAATATTAAAACCCCATGATCTTTTCCCTACCCAGGAATGGATGGTCATTTGTTCCCTTGTTCAGCTCACATTTGAGCAGACATGTTGGAGAGAATTTTAAGCTATAGCTTCTGAGATGTACAGTGCATCTTGGAAGAATGGTCTCCTTCTGTTAAGAGAGGTTTCAAGAGTTGGAGAAAGAGTTAAGTTTCATCTTCAGGCAATGACAATGCAGGGGGATGCTCTGAAGACATTCAAGTTAAGGAAGAACTACTTCATAATGAACTCTGGCTTTCTAGGTCACTGTAGAGTAAGCTCAGAGAAAGCACATGGCAGAGTGGATACCAGATATCAAGCTAGAGTCATAAGAATATGAAGCATGATCTTAGTCATTGTCCTGATAGAGTCACATGGATTTGAATCTACTGACACCTGGCAGTGTACAGCAGAATACTGCAAAGATGTGTTGGTGATGATGGAAGGCCTTCTTATAATGGTGGAACCTCCTGTGTAAACCGACTGTGTACATCACATAGCACCTTCCATTAAGACCTTTCTCTGCATAATGTGTTTGCTTCTGTTTATATTTTAAATTTATGCCCTACAGTTTTAGGGTCTCAATTATATTAAGTAGGTCACTATAATGATTCAACAATTATACACATGCACAATTTTCAAAAATATAAACATATTTCAATTATTATATCATGTTAAGAAATATTAATTTATTTGCATTTTGTAACCACTTTCTAACCACCTCCATTCTTTTCCTTTATGTCATGTGACTTATTATTTCTTCCTATGCATAGTGGACAGAACTATTTTTCGGTATGATATGAATTCAAAACATAGTTCTATACAGTAAATATGTATTACTTATATTATATATATTATATAATCATTAAAATGACAAATAATTTATTAACATTTATATATCTTTAAATGTATATATATTTATAATCTATAAAATTATAGAATAAATGATGAATTCTAAGCTCTAAAACAGTGAAGCTAAATAAGACAAGAAAGAAGCTTGGATTTTCATTGAAAACCATTAATGTTTTGGATAATAAAATATGTCTATAAGGCTGTTAAGTTCCAATATCAAAAATGTTAAATTTTTTAAATTAAAATATAAAAAGAAAATAATTATGTTTATAAACATCCATTTTGGAGAGAAGTCTTGCTTAATTTTTTTCTAAAATTTGTACCAAAGTGTAAAATCCCAGGTTGAAATTTCTCAGCACATTTTGTATAAAGAAAAGTGGAAAGCGTGTAGTTTCAGAATGAAACAAATGATATTGTTGAAATGAGGTGAGTGGTCAGGCCACACTCCTGGGACCCAGCTAGCTTAACCCCTGAAATAATTACACAGAAACTGTATTCATTTAAACACTGCCTGGTCCATTAGTTTTAGCCTCTTATTGGCTAACTCTCACATTTTGATTTAACCCATTTTTAATAATCTATATAGCACCATGAGGTCGTGGGTTACCGGGAAAGATTCCTAACCAGTGTCAGTCTCAGACAGGAGTTTCATGGTGTCTGCCACACTACCTTCTTCCCAGCATTCCATTCTGTCTACTCTGCCTACCTGATTTCTGCCCTATCAAATGGTCAAGGCAGTTTCTTTATTCACCAATGAAAGCAACACAAATACAGAAGAACCTCCTATACCATTTCCCCTTTTTCTGTTTAAACAAAAAGGAAGACTTTAACTTTAACATAGTAAATTACATACAACAAAACAGTTATCAAGCAAGAATTAAAGTCACAATATTATTACCTATTTTATCTTTTATCATAACAATGGAAAACTATAACTATAACTATCTATTCTTAAACTCCATCAAAGACTCCAGAAGGATATAATATTACCTAAGTAAAGAAGAAGTAAGCAACTTCCAAAACTCTAGAAGTAACAGAGACATCTCACTTCCTAGACAGTCACCCAAAGTTCTTTTGTACCATTGGGGCATCCATCTTCAGCCTACAGGCCCACAGTATCCAACAGACTTTTTCATGAAACAGGAAATTTCAAAGACAGTTCAGTCACTTTCTTCTGTATCCTGCAGAATGTCTCACAGATTCTTTCATGAATCAGGAACCCCAAAGGATGATCTCACCTTTAGGCAAGTTCAGCAGTCCCTCTCTGCAGGTTCTTTGTGTCCACTTTATGCAGCAGTCTAGGAAAGAGCACTTTCTTGCCCAAATGGCTAAGGTGTCTCTTTGATGCCCATCTTCCTCTTGAAGTAGATTGGTGCTGCCAGGAGCAGATGTGTCTCACTATCATGAAAAGCCCTATGTTATTAAAACATTTTAAATGCCATATTCTGTAGTCTTCAAGAGATATGAAGAATGTCTATCTAACTGAAATATACCTCTATATATCTAGAAAATCTAATTGACATGACTAAAAGCTTGACTATTATCGATGATTATCCATTAACAACCTATATTTCCTAATTATACATTACATTTTTAAATGAACTACACAATCACAATACCTTAATCAGGATCAGAAATATATATATATAACAAAATTGATCTTAAACTTGTATCAATAAATTAAAATTTATACCAATGCAAATTATTCATATCTGTATCATATCCCCATTTAAATGTAAAAAAAAACATTTATGAACAATATTTGGGAATATGGGCATAGTTTTTTATTTCCAAACTTCTTCCTGCTATATGGTGGCAGTGTTAATCAGGTCTTTCATGGTGTATCCTGTGTGCCAGGTTCATCTCAGTTGGCAGTTGAGTGAAGTAATTCTTTGAAGGTGTTCATGGTGACCTTTCAGGAGGCTGGGGTCCATGAAACCATATTATTGGTCTGGAAGCAATCCACAGGTTTTAAAATCGTGCAGCTTTTTTTTTTTCAGCTGAATCAGGAAAATCTCTCTTAAAGGAGCTGTGGCATGCCTTCAGCTGTGCTAAACTCTATATTTCTGTCTAGAATTCCTTTTTAAGCCAAATCAGGTTTTACATGGAGTTAGTCAGCCACTTTGGGCAGCCAATTTGTTGTAATGAGAGGAGCGGGCAGGCTCCCCGGTTCCCAGTTGCACAGTTAGCCCTATCAAAAGGCCAAGGCAGTTTTCTTTATTCAACCAATGAAAGCAATACAAATACAGAAGAACCTCCTACACCATATACCAATGTAAATTATTCGTATCTATATCATATCCCCCTTTAAATGTAAAAGAACACTTATAAACAATATTTGGTAATATGGGTGTAGTTTTTTCTCTCCAAACTGCTTCGTGCTGTATGGAGGCACTGTTAATCAGGTCCGTGGTGTATCCTGTGTGCTAGGTACATCTCAGTCATCAGTTGAGTTGAGGGCATGGTCTATCATACCATATTGGTCTAGAAGGAATCCACAGGGTCTCATGTTCGATGAAAACAAAAGAAGAACCTCTTTTCCAAAGCATCATATCTTTAGACCCAAATTCTGAAGTCATAATACCTTTATAATATACATGCTGGTTTGTCTTAGCAGCACAAACAATGAAAGGTCTCTCTACAGTTAGTTCCTTCACAGTCAAAAAATTTAAAGAAAACACATAAAATACATAATCCAGATTCTCTGTCGATTTTCCATTTTTACATGGCTTATTTTTTTATTTTTTATCTATGACTATCTGTACTCTGTCTCTTTAAAGACTTTACCCTTTTATTAAGCATCTCTCTATACTCTTTATTTCGTTTTTCTTTTAAGCCTACTAAGTACCTTTATTCAACAGTGTGACCCATTTAGAGGTCTTGTATGTCTGAATCTGTCCTATTGTGAATCGGTAATTCTTTACTATTCAGGAGCACTTCTTAAAATGCTAAGCACTTCTTAAAAACTTAAGTTGCACCTTGTTGGGGTAATCCTGTACCGCCTGTTTCCTGCCCAGTCTAAACCTTAACTGCACTGTTATTATGATAATTATGATAGTTCCTGCCTGAGATCAGAATAGTTCAGCATGGCAGAGCTGCTCCTGCTTCAGAGCCATTAGGTGCCCCTGAGCTGTGCACAGTTCCAGGCACAGAGCAGTCCACATTGCCATCAAGCAAGCCATAGCACTTTAGTCACAAACCTTGTCCAAATGCTTTGTCTCCTGCAGGAGCTAGAGATGGCAATGGCAGCATAACCCAGAAAACTGGCATTTTAAAACTACCATGGCTTTTTACTGTTGTGGCTGCTGAGTAAGGAAAAATTTTGTGCGGCACAGTGCCAGCATACAGCAAAAACTCTGTTAAACTCTGTATTCTTTTTGAAGCTCTCTGAGATTTTACGTGCAATCAGTCATCATTGCTAGTGTTTTCTGTTGAAGGATTTGGGTTCATCATAAAAAAAGATAAACTTAGTAAAGAATGTATTTATTCAGAAAATTTTCTTGATACAACTGCTTCCCAAAAACAGAAAATCAAGTAGTTTCCTGCATCTATATTTTATATAAAATAAATTAGGTTTGATAATCATCTAAAATAAACATATACATATATACACACATGTGTAATACAGATAGCACATATAAACATAAACATATACAGTTATATAAATACATCTTAGGAAACAAATTGTTGTGGGTAGATTATACTTTATAAATCATAAAGCAAATATTATTGTGTGAATATATAAAGGTATGCTTTCATAATAAACAGCATATACTCAAAGGAGCATAAACATAAAAGGAATATTATAGTATTTACACACCCTTCAGAGAAAATATCAACATCAATAATATAAAAGTAATGATTTGAGAAAAGATATTATGAAAAGGAAAAAATTACAAATAGATAATAAACACTTGATATGCTGCAAATCAAAGTAACAAGATGCAGTTTAAAATTCATTATATGGACGTAACAATAATTTAATATTATAAGCTATTTAGGATTGCCTGGAATATCAGGAGTATGCCCATGTTTAAGCCAAAGGATAAAGCATTATTACATTAGAAAGAATTGTTTGACTGCCCTTAGGGCAAGTATATTGTACAGTGCAGACTCTACTCCTGCTAGTTAATGTAGAGAAACTCCACGAATGTGCATCGTGGTATTTAAAAGATCCTCTGCTGCCTTTGTTCCTTTGAAATACTTTGATTCTACTTAAATCTTAATGTTTAGAATATCAAATACTATGAAGGATTAATGAGACAAAATCATTACTACTTATATATGAGTGTAAAGTTCAGTAGCTTCAGATTCATTGTTATTTATTATACATTATTTGAATGTATTGGTTTATTATTTGAGAAACATAATAATTGTTCCTTTTTAAATTTTCTGTGACTCACAGTTAGTCTTCTGACTTACATAACAAGCATTTTACCCACTGAACCACTATTTCCACGCAAGTTCTTTCCTTTTCCTTGCTGTGGGACAATGGTCTTGACCTTGTTAAGTTTTGTCATTTGTATTAGTTTAATAAAATGCTGATTTGCCAGGAGCCAGGCAGGAAGTATAGGTGGGATGACCAGAAGAGGAGAACTCCTGGAAGAGCAAAAGCCAGACTGCAGTCATCACCCAGATCCAGAGGAAACAAGATGAGAATGCCTCACTGATAAAAGGTACCAAGCCAAGTACTACACAGATAATAATTGTGACTAAATTTAAGATGTAAGAGTTAATAAGAAGCCTGAGCTAAGGCCAACCAGTTTAAAACTAATGTAGGCCTCTATGTGTTTCTTTGGGACTGAACAGCTGCAGGACCAGGGACCAGACCAGATAGAAACCTCGGTCAACATTCTCTTTTCTTTTTATTTATTTATTCATTTATTTATTTATTTTGGTTTTTTGAGACAGGGTTTTTTGTGTTGCCTTAGCTGTCCTGGAATTAGCTCTTATAGACCAGGCTGTCTACTCAAGTACCTTTATTTTTTAAGAAAACAACTATATTTTCATTATACATACCAATCCAAGGTTCCACTCCCTCCCCTCCTTCCATTCCCTCCACATACCCTGCCACCCCATCCCCATCCAATCCTCAGAGAGGGTAAAGAACATTGCTTTGGGGAAGTTCTAAGGCCCTCCTTACTATGTTTAGGCAGAACTAGGTATCAACCAAAGATATTGGTTCCCCAAAATGCCAGTACATGCAGTAGGGTTAAATCCTGGTGCCATTGCCAGTGGCCCCTCAGTCTGCCCCAGCCATGCAACTGTCAACCACAAGGGAGTAGTTTACTTGTTCCTTCCCAGTCCGACTAAAGTTGGTGAGCTCCCGATAGCTCAGGTAAACTGTTTGAGTGGATGAACCCATACATCTTTGCTCATATTCTCATTCCTCCCACTCTTCAACTGGACTTTGGGAGCTCAGTCCAGTGCTCCAATGCAGGTCTCTGCCACTGTTTGCTCAAGTTCTTAAGGACAACAAGAATGCTATAGTTAGTGTTTTAATTTTTAAATAAAATAGAAATGTTAACATAAAGTATAAAAAAAAATAGAAAACAAACCCCTTTCATAATCCCCATGAAGATGATACCTTCAGAGCTGATAGACTATATGTAGATGTACATTAAAGACTGTAGTAAATGAGGGAAATTTATCTCACAGATCCTGATTCCTTTATTCAGTTTTAGATTTTGTTGCCTGATTTCATTTTCTGTAAATATGAAGAGTAAACAGCTTATAGATAGTCATGTTAGGAATAGATTGTTTACTACAGTTAGAGGTTCCTATGCTTAACTTGAATCTATGCTTGACTTAGCCAAAAAGCAGAAAAGTGAAACCTGTACTTGAAGTAAAGAATAAAACAAAACAAAACCCTTAAACTTCTCAGAATAATAGATTCAGATAGGCTGAAAATTCAAACAGAAATGAAGCTATTGTATTGTTTTGGAACATGCTAGTAATTTCTTTTCATAAAAAACCCAGCTGTAGTCAAGGAATTGGAAATCATCAATTATTGAAGATAATTCAGTTTGATTTAAGATATGATATGTACTTCAAACTGTTCAATTAATTATTTTCATAACTAAAATCCATCAAAATTATTTCATAATTTCAGGCTTATTGTCTTTAATTTTCAAGGCTTCCATTTATCTTTACATTTCTTTTCAGTGCTATTCATATTTCTTTCCCTTGGAGATTCTGGGGTAGAACTTATTTATTTATTGTTAATAACAAAATGATTATTGGGCTAATTCCACTGTTATTTTAGGAATAGCAATCTTACTCTGCTGGACTCTTTTCTGCAAATAAGAAAGATTAGATAACATTGTTCCCCTATGGTGCCACCCACTATGGTGATGAAGAGCCCAAGAAAGTTTAACTTAGAGGAGAAAACCTTTATTTTGCCTCACGATATCATAGTACCCAGTTTATATCTGCTTGACTACATACCTCATGAGCTTGGGGTGAAGGAATATGCTATAGAATGAAGCTGTTGCCTCATGGTGGCCTAGAAACAAAGGAGAAGAGGAAGAGATGAAAATCTCAGTAATGATTTCAAGAACATAAATCCCAGTGTTCCAACTACCCGCCTACCCTTGATAATTCTCCACAGTGTTCAGCCAGGTAATAGAACTTTTAACAGACCAAATTCAAGAGATAACATCAGAACCAAACTGTGGAATTTGAAAAATCAATATCAAGTTTCTTTAGTATAGGGTTAAACAGATATAAATGAAATTTAGACAAATTATATGGAAACCATTTAAATCTTACAATTAACTATTCATGAACACCAAAACTACATCAATGAAGTGTTAAATGAAAGAACTTTTGCCGCACAATGCTGCCCCTCAGTAGCTCCTAGAAAATACATGTATGCCATTGCCATGCTAAGGTCTCAACCTGTTTTTAAATATATTAATTTTTGGAATATACAGAGAGAGAGAGAGCAAAGAGAAAAACAAGAATGGTGAGAAAAAGAAAGAGGCATTGTGTAGCAGAATAATAATTTATAAGTAAGCATTTGAGTATAAAATGTTCCAGTGGATGAAATAAATGACATAAATCAACTCATTTATTGAGAAAAATACCCCCAGCATGTCAAAAGAGCATAATAATAAATATGACTGTATAATGGTAAATGTGTCTGTGTTGAGAATTTGAGAGAGGAAACTGAGGGCTAATAACTCATGTATTGTCAGTAACAAAAATGTCTTTTGTACTGCAAGGTTTTTCATCAGATGTCCTACATTTATCCAGAAGTAGCAACAGCATCGACTATTGTCACTGAAAACCTAATATCAAAAAATCAAAAAAGGAAATAAGTAGAATAAATGTTAAACCATTCTCAGAAAGGAGAAATTAACTTTTATACAATGAAATCATTCGTAAAACAATGTTATAATTGTTCAAGGACTCTTTTAAAGATCATGTCATTTGTTTCCTAACACCACAACATGAAATTAGATGTCTGTGTGTTTGACTCTTTGAAGCAACAGCTGCCTCAAATTTAATGTATAATTTCATGAGTGATGGAAGGGTATCATGTTCATATAATCTGGAACAAAAGCACAAGAGTTTCCAGAGGTATGTGGTGCACTTACATTTGTTGAATAGAAGTTGAACAATGTGTTTATAAATTGTGCTCATATAAATGGCCTCCAAAGTTTTAAATGTATCTTTCCATGGAAAGAACCTATTAAAAAGGTTAAGAAATTTTCAGAATAGACATTCCAACATGCCAGCATTAAACAGTTTGTGTCTGTGAATATTGGTAATGTCCTCATCTTACTTCACTAACAAGTATGTGCCTTCACATACTACAGCTTCCAGGTTAGTGGGTTTTTTTTTTAAATGGGATTCCTAAGTGTGCAAACAAGTGGTGTTCTGATTCTTTTTGCCTTCTCCTGGGCTCTTTTGCATCTCTTAATTTGTTTTGCCAAGCTTCACTGAGATAATTTTTGTTTTATTTTACTCTATTTTCTTGTGTAATATTTTAAAAAACTGAATAAATGAATATATGAACAAATGAATAAATTAAAACCTAGCCAATGGAAAAACGTTACTAACTGAAATGTGCTTATCTCTTCTGGGAGAAAGTCATTTTTCCACAAAAGAGTGACACTGGTTATATCAACCACTCCAGTAGTGGACCAACATTTTATGGAGGTGGTTTTATTTTGTTTTTTGTTTTTTTGTTTTTTGTTTTTTTTGGTTTGGTGGTGGTTGTAGTTATATAGGGTTTTCTTGTATTTTGAGAAAACATTTAAAGTTAGTTGGGTAAAGAGGTGGAGAGGGTCTGGAGTGATTATTGGGAGGGAAAGATTATAATCAAAATATACATGAATTTGAAAATTGTTTTAAATAATGAAGATATAATAATAAAAAAGAAATTTTTGTCTGCAGTTATTTCCCCAAGAATGTGTAACAAAAGGGTGAAATCACTACTTCTTAGTCAAAACATTTATTAATAAACTAAAATCAAGTCTTGATTATATAAGAATGCACTTTATTCCCTATACCATGGTTCTATTTGTTTGAAATTTTGAAAGTAATATATTTTTTCTATTTTAGTTTAGTACTGAATTCAACACAACTTTTGATACTGCAAACAAGTTGGAGACCTTTTATCTGAGGTTTTAAATATAAAGGGGAAGGAATGAGTGGAAGTTTGGCTTCCATTTAAACTGTGTAAAATGGAGATATTGCCAAAATGAATGGAGAGATTAGTAAATAAAAAAATGATGAAATCATGACAGATTTTTAAAAAAAAAACTTGCTTAAGAAAGACATGAAATATGTAAAAATATAAAATCAAATAATTATGGAGTAATAATAAATATTTAAGTAGAGGTTGGACTAAAAGTCAAACTGAACAGGAGTCCAGACTGCTGAGTAGAAACACACAGACAAAAAGAGGATGCTTACAAAGATCTGAAAGCAATTATACATGATGTCTATTGTATGAAAAATTTTCAAAAGTAAGGTCTTATGTATTCCAGTATGGTCTCAGGTTTACCAGGCAATTTAGGATGACTATGAACTCCAGATCCTCCTGTCTCCACCTCCTGAGTGTTGGTATTACACAGTGTCTATGGACACAAAGTTTATGTCTTGCTGGGGACTGAACCAAGGATTTCATACATGGTAGGACATGTTCTACAACTTGAAGTACATTCACAGCTTTTTAAGATTATCAATACAAAGCCAAGTCAATGAGAATTTTTATCCAAATTTTACCATAAACTTAAACACTAACAATTTTTGAATTATTATCAAATATAAGAGTAATGTTATGTAAGTATTTATTACATCAAATGTATAAATTATTAGACATTGAAATAACTTCATTTGTTGATTGTCATATAGGTAATATTAATTATAGAATATAAACTCTGAAAAGAAGGAAAAATGCTTCAATTAACATATCATCAGAGGTACTTCACAGACATGGGACATGGTGAAAGATACAAACATGATTGAAATTCTGCCATCAAATACAATGTTGCAAGAATTAATCATTTGTTATAGTAATGGTGGTGAACAAGAGCCTGGAATGTGCCGTACAGACTCATTCAGCATCATAATCGCACAAAGTTTGAATAGAAAGTGAACAAAAATTCAGAACAATGCATTTATAAAATGACTTTATATGAATAGAAACCAAGACTGTCAATGTGTTAGAATGAGACCCTGTGGAAGACATGAAGGCACAATCAGAACTGAGATCTCAACATACCATTGCCAAACAGAGTCTAGATGTGTTTGTTATGTGAGAAAACCAGATAAGTTATTTCTTTTTAAATTCCCAATCAGAACTTTCTAATTTCTCATGATACGAAAAGAAGTACAGTAAAGACTGGCATTTCAGAATAATTCAGAGGAAACCATTAATGGAAATATAACTTATTTCTTAAGTAACAGCTTCTGAATATAAAAATCATAATTATTTATAAAAATTAGTAATCTATAAATTGTAAGTGAAAATTATACTCCACTAAATTGAAAAACCTAAAATAAATTGACAATCCCTTGATAGATACCACTTACCAAAATTAAATAAATATCAGATAAACATTTAAATAGACATGCAACAAAAATAGAAGTCCTTATAAGTTACCCCCCCCCCAAAAAAAAAGAAGAAACAGCTCACAGTCAGATGGTTTTAGGACCAAATTATATCAGACATTCAAATAAGACTTAATGCCAATATTCCTCAAATTATTATACAAAGCATAAACAGAAGGAACATTGCCAAAATTATGAAGCTAGAGGCATCCTGATACACAAACCACACAAAGATTCAACAAAGAAAGAGAAAAACAGAACAATTTCCCTCATGAACATTGATGCATAAATACTCAATAAAAATACTCGAAAACTGGATCCAAGAAAACATAAGAGATCACACACTGTGGTCAAGTGGACTTCAACACAGAGATGTAGGAAATATTTAGCATATAAATCTGTCATTGTAATCCACCATATAAATAAACTGAAAGGCAAAACCACACAATCATCTCTTTAGACGAAGAAATCTGTGACAAAATCCCAACACTCTTTCATGATAGAAGTCTTAATGAAATCAGAGATAATGGGGACCTATCTAAACATAATAAAGGCAACTTACAGCAAGCCTATAGCCAATATTAAAATAAATGAAGAGGAATTCACTAAAATCAGGAACAAGATTTGTCTCTCCGTATGTTCAATATAGTACTTGAAGCTCTAGCTAGAGCAATAAGACAACTAAAAGAGACCAAGGAGATAAAAATTGTAAAGGCAAAAGTCAAAACTTCTTTATTTACAGGTGATACATTAGTATACATAAGTGACCACAAAAATTCTACCAGGGAATTCCTACAGCTGATAAATTCTTTCAGTCATGTGCCTGGAAACAAAGATTTAACTTATAAAAATCAGTAGCCCTCCTATATAAAAATGATGAACAGGCTAAGAAAGAAACCAGGGAAACAATACCCTTCACAATAACAACAAATAATATAAAATATCTTGTGGTAACTCTATCAAGCAAGTGAAAGAACGTTATGACAAGAACTTCAAGTCTTTGAAAGAAAGAAATTGGAGAAGATCAGAGGATGGAAAGATCTCCCATAGGATTAACAAAGTAAAAATGGCCATCTTACCAAAAGCAATCTACAGATCCAATGCAATCCCCATCAAAATTGCAACGTAATTCTTAACAGATCTTGGAATAATAATAATCAACTTAATGAAAAACAGAAAACTCAGGATATCTAAAAATAATCCTGCATAATAAAATAGCTTTTGGAAGTATCACCATTCCTGATTTCACACTCTACTACAGAGCTATAGTGTTGAAGGAGAGAGGCTGCCTGTTTGTCCCAGCTGCCTGGCTTGCTTAGCCCTGAAATAACCACACAGAAACTGTATTAATTAAATCACTGCTTGGCCCATTAGCTGTAGCTTCTTATTGGCTAACTCTCACATCTTGATTTAGCCCATTTCTGTTAATCTGTATATTGCCACGTGGCAGTGGCTTACTGGGAAAGCCACTGTGTGTGTGTGTGTGTGTGTGTGTGTGTGTGTGTACATATATGTGTGTGTGTGTGTGTGTGTGTGTGTGTGTGTGGCGGCTCCATGGCATCTCTCTTCTACTCAGCCCTTCTTCTTCCCAGCATTCAGTTCTGTCTTCCCCGCCTACCTAAGTTCTGCCCTATCAACTAGGCCAAGGCAGTTTCTTTATTAACCAATGAAAGCAACACAAAATAGAAGGACCTCCTACACCACTATAGTAGTAAAAATGACATGATATGGCAATAAAAATGCACAGGTGGATCAATGCAATCAAAGAACCTAGACAAAATCCACACACCTATGGATACCTGATTTTTTATTAAGAAATCAAGACTATACAGTGGAAAAAAGAAACCATCTTCAACATATAGTGCTGCACAATTGGATAATGGCATGTAGAAGAATACAAATAGATCCACATCTATTACCCTGCACAAGACTCAAGTCCAAGTGTATCAAACAGCTCAACATAAATTTAGTTTCACTTACCCTGATTAAACAGGAAGTGGGGGAATAGTCTTGAATGTTTTGACACAGGAGAAAACTTCTTGAACAGAACACCAATAGCACAAGTACTAAGATTGGCAATAACTATGACCTCAGTAAAATTGAAAAGCTTCTGTAATTCAAAAGCACCATCAATAGAACAAAATGACAGTCTACAGAATTGGGAAAGATATTCACCAACTAGACATCCTAGAGAGGGCTGATTTCCAAAATATGTAAAGTACTTATGTATACTACATCAACAAATCAAATGTCCAATTTACAAATATGGTACAGATCTAAATAGAGAATTCTAAACAGAGGAATCTCAAATGGCTGAGAAACAATTAAGGAAATGTTCAAAATTCTTAGCTATAGGTAATTGCAAATCAAAATGACTCAGAGAATCCATCTTACATATGTCAAAATGGCAAAGATAAAAAATACAAGTGGCATCTTATGCTGGCAAGGATGTTTAACAAGGGGAACACACACTCCTTTGCTGCTGGGAGTGCAAACTTGTACAGCCACTTTGGAAATCAAAATGATGGTTTTTCAGTAAATTGGGGATCAATCTACCTCAAGTCCCAGCTATACAGCTCCTGGAGACATACCCAAAGGCTACTTTACCAGTTATGTTCATAGCAGATTTATTCATAGTAGGCAGAAACTTGAAACAACCTAGATGTCCCTGAACTAACAAATGGGTATATAAAATGTTATACATTTGTACAATTATTACTCAGCTGTTAAAAACAATGATATCATGAAATTTGTAGGCAAATGGATAGAACCAGAAAAAAAAATCATGAGTGAGTTAACACAGGATCCAGCAAGATAAATATGGTATGTACTGTTTTTTAAGTGCATATTAGCTGTAAAATAAGAGATAACCGTACTACAGTCAACAGACACAGAGAGGTTCAGAAACAAGAAGGACTCAGTGGGGACTCATGGATCTCCCTGGGAAGGGAAAATAGACTTCACGGGTGAACTGGGAGGCGGTTAGGTATGGGAAAAGGAGGAATCAGGTAGGAGGAACACTAGCACAGACTACTGGAATCAGGGGGCATTTCAGGGGCAAGATAGAAACCTATCACAACCAAAACTCCCATGAATCCACGAGCGTGACCGCAGTTAAGACTCCTCGTAATGGGCCATAGGAGGCCTGAACTGATCACCTACTATAACAAGCAAAGGTTTGTATTTGTGGGATTGGGCCAAAATCCAGCCACAAAACAGTCGACTCATATTTTGCCCTGCCTGAAAGACATGCTAGGTTAAAAGCAACACAGAACTAGTGAGAGTGGCCAAGACCCATAGAGATACCACGATAGGTATCTAACACTGGACACTGGCTGGAGGCTCAGAACCAGTCTGCGTAGCCCAGAGACCTCGGATAGAACCAAGCAAGACCGGAAAAGAAAAGCCAATGAAGTGATTCTTAGTGATACTCTGTTATACTTGTAGTCAGGAAGCTACCAAAGCATCTTTACAGAGGCTTCCTCCAGTAACTGGAGCAGAAGCAGAAACCCACAGCCAAACCGTAGCAAGGAGCTTGGGGAACACTGAGAAAGGATTGTGTGGATCCTAGGAGTCAAGGATACCACATGAGAATGAACCAAAGAATCATCCAATCAGACTCACAGGGGCTCACAGAGCCTTAACTGACAACAGGGAGCCTGTATGGGTCTGACCTAGGTAGTTTGCATATATGCTGTAGTGGTGTAGACTGGTGTTCTTCTAGGACTCCTAACCGTGGGAGCAGGGAGCTGATTGTTTTGTTTGTTTGTTTGTTTGTTTTTTTCTGCTTTGGGGACGCTTTTCCTCCTCCTGGATTGTCTCATCCAGCCTTAACATGACGGGATGTGCCTAGGCATATTTTAACTTGATGTGGCATGTTTGGTTGATATCCCAGAGAGGCCTGCCCTTTTCTGATGGCAAAGGAGGAGGAGTGGATCTCAGGGAGTGGGAGAGCGGAAGTTGGAGGAAGGGAAAACTGCAGTTTGGATGTAATATATGAGAAAATAATTTTTTAAAAAAGATAAAAAGTAAGGGAACCCCCATATAAACATATGTACATACCTCTGATAGCTCCAAGAGAAGCTACCTAAGACTTATATAATAACACTGATAAATTATGTAGCATAGATTGTCTATAAACAAATGTGTTTTACCAAGATACTTTTGCCTTGTTAAATTGTTATTTTATTCAGAGTTATGCCTGTTTAAGTAGCAACTATTAACTTAATCTCCCACTAGGAAGCCACAGGATGTACTGATGGTTTGTTTGACTGTGTCTCTCCTTTCCATAGAAACTTTAAATCAAGAAGCACTGATACAATATTGAGTCACACTGCCATGGACTTGAAGGTCTATGATCCTGAAAGGAATAAACATGTAATCTAAAAGATGCATAAAGTATTTAGTTTTCTGCCAAATGAAGTCTAACCTGCCATTCTGGCATTTTAAGGTAAACTAGAACTGGCATGTGACTAATGAATACATTCAGCAAAGACTTTTGTTTATATAAAGACGGCATCCTTTGCTTTGTAGGTCTCTTTCTCTATACCAAAAAAACCACTATTAGTTGCTTTTCTTTCATGTATTTTGTGTCATCATGCCTCCCTTCCATATCTTTTAAAAGTCATTACCTTTAACAAATGCACTTTGTACTTTTAACATAGTTGAACAGCAATTTTATAAGGAATATTAGGCGCTCCAGTTAATGACCTGGCTACATGTTATTGTATTGAGTTGGATGAAAAATATTTGGAAATTCAGATTTTAGCATTTCTATTTTTCCATTGAGTATTGTTATTTTCATGCATATAAGTGAATAGCTACTTTTGAAAATCTCATGGAATACCTTAAGGAATTGTGAAGTTCTTAGCTTTTCCATTTACTTTTCCACTTAAAAACATGAAGAAAATGCTCATGTTTCAGTAACAGGTCAAGGCTGACTTAAGGCTGTCGTTCTTTTTCTCTCCCCACCTCTACATATGTGCACATGTATGTTAGCAGTAAACATAAACACGGTTTAAGTCTTGTTGATATTTCACTATTTGTCTTGTTTTATAAGCTTAAGGTAAAAGTATTACTTATACATCTTCCTTTTCAGTTAAATTTATGAACTGTTACTATTGCTCTTCAGATTCTTTTCAGTTATGTTTTGATTTTTTGATTTTAAGAACCTACTATAACAACATACATGTTATAATTATTTCTTTTGCTTTATTAGAGATTGTAATACCATTTTGAAAAAAAAAGTATTTCTGTATTTTCCTGGGGTGCAATGCCACACATTGTGACATGATACTCTATGATGTCAATAATGATCTTATTGTAGGCTTGTGAACTCCTAGGTCCTGACACTCCTTGCTGCAGTAACTACATCTTATATACATACCAAAACATCCCATTCACCTCATTATACGAAGTACTTATATATATTTTTTAAAAAAGCATTGTTCATTTCAGGGAACCTAAGTCCTCATCAGAGGGCTGTTGCAAACGGGGCTTTGTGAATTATGCCAAGCTTCTCAGCAGACCCCAGTTTTGGTGACTCTGTTCTTGTTGCTTTCAAGGTACAAAATATCTGGGATGCAGTCACTGGTGATTTTAGGTCATGTCCAAAATGTCCCTGTGCTCTTTTTACAATTTATGTATTTTCTAACTGTGGTTCAATAAATTGATCTACAACTGGCAGTAATTATGAGGAAAGATTTAGCCAAGTTTAATTTTTCCAAATAAAGAAACAATGATTCTCCAACTGCAAGTTTATATCACCTACCAAAAGTGAAATGGTCTTTCCCTTTGGAGCTTAATTTTCCTTACATTACAATGAGACACAGCACTCACATTTTGAAGAGAAGAAAGCCTGGATTTTGAATTTCTTTTATGTCTTTGTGCATTAAATTCCCCAATAACTCAAAGCCTCTCTGTTCTGTGAATTAAACACAAAGTCTTTCTTTTAAGTCATTATGAATTAAAAGTCTGAAGAAATAAGGAAAATCCTAGTTCAGAACTGGCCTTGTTTGCAGCTTTTGAAGATGAATGACAGGGTTTGATAGCCACTGGGAAGTTTTCAGACAGGGTCCTTGCACAGATAGGATGATCTAATTCCATTTTATTTATATGTCCTAGTTCCTGGCCTATAGTAAAATTTATTGTCTCTACCATTGGTTCAAACATATCAAAAACTTGCCCATGATAGAAGCTACCTATGCAAGTGTAAATATCTTTTTCAATATGTTACGAAATTATTAAATCAAACTAGAATCGAAATAAGTTACTAAATATCAACACAAACAAGATGTTTACCATACATTATTAAACTGATATATCTTCGTTAAAATGTATATTACATTAATAAATGCTTTTTAATTCTAAAGAAACTTCAGCAAAGTTCTGACATTGAAAGGATTCCCTCCCCCCCTTTTTTATCTTCTTACAGTACTTCTTTTTTTTTTTTTTTTACAAAAGTTCAATTTGTTTGTTAAAGGGCACATCCTTGCATTCAGATTTCATGCAGGCAAAATTTTTTAAAAATCCTGCAAATATTATACAATGAATAGGGTTTAAAAACATATCCCAATATGTCTTTAAGTAAGATGGACAGTGAAGAAAAGCAAATTAATCAAAGAAGGGAAAATTAGAATAGAAAAATTCATGCAGAATAAACATGATGAGAAGATTTGCTTATAAATGAAAAATCTAGACTTTTAGGCTCAAGTTATAAAAGCCTCTCCTACCGCTGCAAGCCCATGCACATGCCACATTGACAAATCACAAATAATGATTGTTTGCTCTTCTATCTAAATTCTTGTATTAGGTTTCACCCTTTTTATACACTACTATAACAATTCATTAGGATGGTATAGGACCTACATGCAGGACTATTCAACTTATCTATATATTCTCAACAAACTGTGTCATTCATGAATATGTTAGGTTAGTATGTACTATGACATTTAAACTACATTGCCAAAATAAAATAAATAAATTGTTGTTTTAATACTATTAGTTTGACCAGGATATTGTCATGGTTTATTAAATTTAGTTGTAACTTATTGCAGGTTTGTTTGATATTTTTCAGTGTAGACCTTTACACCGTCATGTATTAGAAGTTTTACCTAGATATGTAATTTTGTATGTTTTGATAAATACATTATTAATAATTTATTATATATGTGATTCTTTTCTCTATACATAAATGAATTTTACTTTCAATATCATTTGTAGCAAAATATTTTTCTGCATAAACTTAAGGTCACTTATTTAGATTTTTTTTAACATACAGATTCTCTGTGAATAATCAAAAGATTATTTCATTTATTTCAGTAGTTATATTCTAGGACTTCCCTATAAACAACAACTATGTCTTATATAAGAAAAAAATTTATAGTATATTACTGAGTGTGATGCCAGTCACAAATTTTTGATTTTAGTAAACATTTGCCCTAAAACTATATAATTCAAATTTTAATGCTAATTTACAAGATTTTATTTTCATTGAACTTAAATTTTTATCACATAGTTTCCAAATCTTACAACTTCTAATGTATTTTGTTATTTTCTTTTAACTTGGTAATTTTATAGTTTGTATATTAGACCACCAAAAATGCTTGAGGTAATTTTATTTAGGTATAATATTTTTATACTAAATTGGATTTTTAAATTTTATTTAGAATTGCTCTTTCTGTATTCATAATATAAATTTATCTTTAAGCTTCTTTTTCTGCAGTTTCTTTGTTTTGAAAAAGGATGGGTCATCACTTTTTGAAATATAATTGGCTATTTTTTTGCTGGACTGATTGAACAGAATGGCATATGTCTATGTAGCTTATGTCCTGGGCACACCAGAAGGAAACTATTATATATTTGCTTATATAATCTGTCTGTTAATCTGATTTTTTGGCATTTTTCTTTTTATAATTAAGCTCTTCTTCTCAATCAATAGTGCAAATGTGAAAGAAAATCGTCAAAATTTCTTTAAGTGGAGAGGATATGATAATATACGTAAGTGACCCTAATAATTCCATCCCTAGCTCGTACAGTTAGGATACATAATTGATAAAAAAAAGTAGCCTTCTTGTGTGTAAATAGCTAATGGACTGAGAAAGAAATAAAGGCATGTACACCTTTCACAATACATTTAAAAAATCTTTAGGCAATTCTTATTTAAAAAGTGAAATAATAAACTGTATAATAAAAACTATAAGATACTGAAGAAAATATCAGAGGATGGAGAGATCTCCTGTAATTGTTCATTGGTAAGATTAATATAGTGAAAATGGCCATCTTAACACAAGCAATCTACAGTTTCACTACAATTCCAATGAAAATCAAAACAATTCTTCATAGGTATTGAAAGCACAATTTCCAGATACATATAGAAACAGGAAAAAAAATCCACTATGGCAAAAACAATTTGCATAATGAAAGAATTGCTGGAGGTATTACCATCCTTGATTTAAATTTTACTATGGAGATATAGAAGTAAAAATAGGATGGTATTGACAAAAACCAGACACATTAAACAACAGAATTAATTAAAGACAAAAACCTAAGTCTACTTACCTATGGCTATTTGTTTTTGACAAAGAAGCAAAATATACACACTGGAAAAAATACAGTATCAACAACAAATGGTCTTGGTTAAACTGAACCGCTGCCATGTAGAACAATCCAAATAGATCCATACTGAGTACTCTGTATAAAACCCAGTTTTATTCTAAAAGATTCAAAGACCTCAACACAAGCTCAGATACATTGACTTTAATAGAACTCAATGAAATAATTGTAACAGGAAAAGACTATCTGAGCTGAACACAGATAGTACTGGCACTAATAATAACAATAAACAGGACCTTATGAAAATGAAAAGCTGCAGAATGGGAAAGAATATCATCATTTGGACAATGTGGCAGACTACAGAACAAGAAAAGGGTTTTATCAATAAGTCATCTGACCGAGGGCTACTATATTATATATATATATATATATATATATATATATATATATATATATATATATAAAATTTGGACATTAAGAGAATAACCTAATTAAATATGGGATACCAACCTAAACAGAAATTTTCAAAAGAGGTAATATTAATGGCTGAGAGGCACTTTAAATCTTTAAAATCTTTAGTATTCAGAAATATGCACATGGAGAAGTCGAGCAGCTGTCTATATAGAGACTTACAGTCTAATATTCATGGTACTAGTATTCATGGTGTGAGCTACCAAAGGAGACAGGCTAGCAGTCAGCCATCTAGCAACTCTCTGGTCTACAGTGATGACCTGTCTGGAAGATGCACATTGAAATTCATACTTTGTGGATCAAGCAAAATCCCTCACAGGCAGAGTTTTTAGCTTTCAGTTTGTTCCACGTGGAGCTGACAACCAAGAATCGACATCACTTTAACAAATCCCTACCTGAGTAGATTGAGGCCCACTCCATGAGTTAGAACCCTTCCCAGGACATTGCTAGGGTGGCTTAGAACCTAAGATTAGATAGTTCAGTGACTTAGGGAAAAATCAAAAACTACTGTTCTGCAAAATGAAAGTAGCCATAAAATGATCCTTTACAACATTCTGCTGTACTCATGATCACTTCCTTGCTTAGCCACATGTAGAGAAACTTCCTCCTGCCATAGCTGGGAACAAATACCCTGACCATAGACAGATAATGTACAGAGAATGAGAAGCCTGGGATCGCTCGGTTGTAAATGGGGTATCTCCATTGAATCCCTCCCCTTAGGACTCAGCAATCCTTGCAGAAGAGGATACAGAGAGAAAGAGCCAGAAGGAATGAAGGACACCAAGAAAACAAGGCTTCCTAAACACAGCAGCATAGACCCTCATATAAAGTCACAGAGACTGATAGCATAAACTGGGCCTGCATGGGTGTGCAATAGGTGGAGACCCAGCATTGAGAAAAGAAATTAACAAAAAATCTAATCCCTAACCCTGAACCTATGTCCAAATGCTAATTAGCTTTCTTCAATGCAGTCTCACTGGGGACATAAATCACTCTTAATGGCAGGCCCAACAGAAGATGACCAACATAAAAAGAATTCAATTATGCCTTTGGAGGTTCTATTTACTGAATGATTGGTTTTTGTCTCAGAATATTTAGTCAAGGCATTTATTGTTTATCTATTTATTATTTAATTTTCATTTACTTTTATTACCTTATATGTAATAAATATATACATGTACATTTATATAGATATGCATACATACATTAATATATACATGTATGCGTTTATATATGTATGTATGCATATATGTATATAAAATGGCTTTCTATGTTATGATTTTTATGGGATTTCCGTGCGTTGGAAAGTTTGTGTCTTAGTATCTGTATGTGTTTTCTGTGCTTTTCCTTTGGCTTTTTTTCCTGTTTGTTTATTATATTCCAATGTTTGCTTTTGTTTTATCGTATGTATTTTATTGTTTTTCTTTAGATTTTATACTGTTTTCTAATGGGAGATAAAATTGGAGTCAATTAGGATAAAAGAAAGACTGAGATGATTATGGAGGAGCTATGGGAGGGCAACTGTAATCAGAATATATTATATGAAAAAAATCTATTTCCGTAAAAAGTAGCTGGAAAATAAGAAGAATCATTTTTTGTTAGTTGACACAAGGATGAGGCTCCTGAAAAGTGTCCTCCACGAGAATGATGTCATGCAGACTTCGAGTGATGATTTTTCACTTAGTAGTTTCCTCTATATATTTTCAAAATCTTTCTGTGTTTTTTTTTCTACTCCTGAAGTTTTCCAAGAAAATTTTGGTATGTTATTAGATTAGCTATTACTCCTTTGAAAGTCCTCGGGCAATCCATCAATCCTAGAACATCTTTAGGTCCTATAGACTTGTTCTCTGGAATTACCAGGGATATAATTCTCTGCACTTTTACCCACAGAGTGAGTCAGCTCTCTAATTACTACACTCAAGCATAGCTCAGAAGGAACCCTTATATATTAGAAAAAGGCCATCTTTTCTGTTAACATTGCAAAAGACCAGCCTTTGAGATTTTCTTAAAGATATTCTCTTCATCCTTGTAAAGCAATTTTCTTTTGACATAGATATTGTTTCCTTCTGATGTTAAACAATATTCAAGGTCATGTTTCATGACACCTCCAACAAGTAAATTTTTAAGAGTAGGTGAATCATATATATTCATGAAGAAATTTTTAATCTTATTTTTGAGATTATAATAACATTTCTCCATTCTCTTACCTCCCTCCAAACCCTCCCATATATCCCTCTCTAATATCCTTCAAATGCCTAGGCTCTTTTTTCACTAATTGTTAGTGCATGCATATATATATATATATATATATATATATATATATAATGTAAGTTATATATACACATATATAAGTAAATTATATGTGTGTATATATGTACATATATACTTGTGTTTTTAATATATGCAAATATAACCTGCTCATTCTGTTCAATGTTACTTGTATGTATGTTTTCATGGCTAAAAACCATAATTAATCATAATTTACTGTTGTGGAGCCCAGTGTCAGTAGGTATGTTTACAAAATATGCCCATAACTAAGGTTCAGAGAACTCTGTTGAAAAGTGGGCAGAGAGAACCGGGCGGTGGTGGTGCACGCCTTTAATCCCAGCTCTCGGGAGGCAGAGGCAGGCGGATCTCTGTGAGTTCGAGGCCAGCCTGGTCCACAAGAGCTAGTTCCAGGACAGGCTCCAAAGCTACAGAGAAATCTTGTCTTGAAAAAAAAAATAAGAAAAGAAAAGAAAAAAAAGTGGCAGAAATTTTAAGGGCCAGATATTACCAACTTTGCTGCTAGACTGTGTCCCCTAGTAATGTCAGAAGCTACATACATTGTTACAGTTCCACCAACTTGACTTTCCAAAAGTGAGCTCTATAAGAATGACAATAATCAACATGTCAAAGAGGATGGATAAAATTCTGGGATGTTTCAGCCACACACAGGGTTCTCTTGGATTGTTTCCAACTAGGCTATTACCTTTTTTAGGGGGAGGGGTAAAGGTAGAAGTTGTTACTGATGCCTTCTATGTCCCTCTTTCTCCACTGTGAGTCTGTAGTCACTGATAGCACAGCAAAAGTGGCTTCTTTGCCTTTTACAATTAGCAGAAGCATGGATCATGGACTTTCAAATGGTATCTGGAAGCAGCAAAGGGCACAGACCTCCACACTTTAACAACAGGGAATTTTAATGTCATAACAGGTGACAGAACAAATGAAAGCTAGTAATAAAAACATCAAAAGCCAATGAAGCTTGAAAATTTTTATTCATTTTTTTTACATTCTTTTTATTTATTTTACATAACAGCCAATTTCCCCTCCCACCCTCCTGTTTACCCCTGGGGTCATCTTTGTGGATTTGTGGGAACTTCCTAGCAACAGGTTTTTCCCTAACTCCATAAAGGCTCCCTCTATTAAGATGCAATTTTAATTGCTGGCCCTCTCTGTTTCTCCCACAACTAAACCATCCTGTTTCCTCATGTTATCATTCCTCATCCCTTCCCCTCTTCCTTCTCACCCTTAATTTATCCAGGAGCTTTTATATTTACCCTTCCTAGGGCAATCCATGCAAGTCTCTTTTAGGGTCTTTCTCCTTACCTAGCTTCTCTGGGGCTGAAGACTATATCCTGATTAACCCATGCTTTATACCTAATATCCACTTATGAGTGAGCACATACTGTGTTTGTCTTTCTGGGTCTGGATTACAGGATGATTACTTTCTAGTTCCATCCGTTTTCATTTTCCTGTAAATTTTATGATGTCATTGTTGTTTTTTTTTCTGCTGAGTAATGCTCCATTTTGTAAATATACCTTTTTCTTTATCTTTTCTTTGGTTGAGGGGCATCTAGGTTGCTTTCAGGTACTGTCTATTATGAATAGTGCTATGAACATAGCTGAGCAAGTGTTCTTGTGGTATGATTGAGCATCCTTTGAGTATATGCCCAAGAGTGGCATTGCTTGGTCTTGAAGTAGATTGATTTCCAATTTTCTGAGAAATTTCCATACTGCCATACTGATTTCCAAAGTGACTGTACAGATTTGCACTCCCACCAGCAGTGGAGAAGGCTTCCCCTTCCTCCACTTTCTCTCCAACATAAGCTGTCATCAGTGTTTTTGGTCTGGAGGGATGGCTCAACTGTTAGAGGCTAGACTCACAACCAAAAATATAAGTCTGAAAATTGCTAACAAATGTTCTTGAAGCTATCAACATATTTGGTGACTTTTAGTTACATTATTATGGCAAGTACATGACCAAAGTTCATTCTAAATTTATTTTATTTTTTTAATATTTTTTATTTATTATGTATACAATACTCTGTCCGCATGTATGCCTGCAGGCCAGAAGAAGGTACCCGACCTCATTACAGATGATTGTGAGCCACCATGTGGTTGCTGGGAATTGAACCAGGACCTTTGGGAGAGCAGGCAATGCTCTTAACTGCTGAGCCATCTCTCCATCCCTCATTCTAAATTTATTGAAGATTAATTTTTCAAAGAAACCATAAAAAACTGTGAATAATACCAACAATATTTCTTTGAGATTATTGAAGTTTGTAATTGGTGAATGAAAAAATTGTAAGCTAAATGATGACCAAACAAAATTAATAACTATATACAATGTAGCTATGAAAATTTTTTATACAGTTTTTCTATAAAAATAATTTAATAAAAATAAAAAAGTTGGAGAAAAAAACAAATAAAACAAAGTATGCATGGCCTTTTAAATTATGATACAAACTAATTAATAATCCAAACACATCTTAAATAATTTAAGAAAAAGGCTGTGTTGTTAATGTGGTAAGTGCTTTCTTCCCAACAATGAGGAACTGAGTTCAGATCCCCAGTACTCACATAAAATGTCAAGTGCGGTGGCATGCATTACAGTGCTGGGTACAAAGAGAAAAAGATCTCTGGAGCACATTAAACAGCCACTCTAACTGAATCTATGATCTCTAGTTTCGGTAGGAGATCCTGTCTCAGACAGAGTGAGAATGTCTAAGGAATTTCAAACCTCTTACCTCCACACACACACAATTATAATGCACCACCATTTTGCACACACATTCACAGGCAAAATTATACCTACACATATTATGGTACATCCACATACCCACCACCCTCATACACATTTGTTGTGTACATAGCCATATAAATACCACATGCACATGGATAAACAAGTAAGTGCAACTGTGAGAAAAACCCATCAAAAGATAACCCAAAGGATAGGAAGTAAATACTATTAGTGTGTAAAATAATTTCCAGTCCCATTAATACTGTGTTTCGATATCAAATAAGAAAGAAAAGAATATGAATTTCACTGTTTGCAAAAAAGGAGTGTTACCTATTTTCATTTCAGTTTAGCAAAGTAGAAAGACATTGGTTCTCTGGGTAAGACACAAATCTTATTATTCACAGCAGAAGAATTGTTCAGGACAGTGTTTTGTGTCAGTTCCCACTGCCTTTGAAATAAAATGGTTCCAAGAGGTAGAGACAGGAAAGACTAAAGCATTCAGTGAGAAATGGTTACAGGAGAGATCCTGATTTAAGAAACCCTGACCTGGAAGAGAGTTTCCAAGCAAATTTGTCCATCCTGTCCTGTTAAGACAGATCCTCCCTCAGAATGTAAACAAATACCTCATAGAGAAAGAGGAACATCTCTTGATTTATGAAATTGAGAGTTCCTGAGAAAAGGCATCTTTAAATTCTGAGGATGGTGGTCACTGCTGTTATCTTTACTACCCAAATATGTGCCTGCCTTCACTCCAGAGCATTATTGGTTCTATCCTCTGTATTTCAGGGTAATTGTAAAATCTATGTATAAAGAGTAATTTTAAAGCAGAAGGGAAAAGATGTCTGTATTTATACTGAAAGCATTGATAATGGCAGATTGTCTTTCTGAGTAAGTGAAGGTGAAAACTGAGAAACTGTGACATTTCAATCATTTTATCCTCAAAGAAACATACATATTTGTACATTGGAGCACAGACACAGAGATACCCACTATTGATATACACACACATTTGTACGTTGGAATACAGACACAGAGATACCCACTATTGATATATACTTAGATTTCTTGCATGCACATTGTATTTGGAAATTATTGCAAATTCCGCTGATATCATGTTTAAAACGTGAATAGATATCAGCACGATTCATATTATTTGACTCAGTAGACTCATATAAATACAGGCTAAATAGAATGGTATTTAAAGTTTTATAAACCATACTGTGCTGCCATTTTCTCGTAGTTATGTCAAATTTAAAAGAACATCTTATATAAAATAGGAATAATGATTAATACATTTATATCTACATAATAGAAATAATGAAGAAGTGTTGCCTAGAAAACAGGTTCTAAGATAATGTTAGCTCACGACTTATACCAAATAAAGTTGTAAAATTCATAGATATAGGTACGTGTGAAGATAGATGTGTTTAAATACATAAAGACAAATAATGCTCTATAATTAGAGTAATACGAGAGGAAGAAGTGTTATGAAAGGATTACACTCTTTTCCTGGTAAATCTTTGGCCAATCTCAAATACTAGGATTATAGGCATGAGCCACATCCAGTTGATTTTTCATTTTTATTTGAGATAAAATAACTTGTCCAGGGTGAACTTGAATTTATGGTCTTCCTTCCTCAGTCTTCAAAGTAATTGTGATTTCAGCTGTGCTACTAAGTTTCACTAAATTATTAATTTTTATGATAATCTTTATTATATGAAATTATAATTACATTATTTGTCTCTCTTTCCTTTTGTCCCTCAGTCTCTCTTATGGTGTCTTCCCCTTGTCTTGTATGAAACTCATTGCCTCTTTTTGATGTTCCTAAATATACAAAAAATTCTAAAGAAAAACAAAATTTAAAATGTATTATATTTTAATCTGAAAATATTCTACTGTTTTGGGTTTTCTTACCTCCCACATCTCACTCATTATGTTTTCGTGTTTTGCAATGCAGGATATTTTAACTGGTTGCATATTTGTGAGTTGCTTTTTTGTGATAGTTTATTGATCAGGAATTTAGAAAACTAAACTACAGTAGATGTTTATACCCAACCTAACAACTTATTGATAACAGAGGACTTCAGTCCACTTTTGATGTTCGACCACTCATGGTGTTTCCTTGCTTGTGATAATATTTAGCCAGATGATTAAAAACAACAAAATGAAGTCCCATTGTTCCATCTGTGGAGAGTAGCAGGAAGTTTAAAGCCTAATGCCCTTCAGGTGAAATGCAGAATCATTATTCTTTATCCTTCTAGGAATCCCCACCCACTTTCTCTGCTCAGGTCCATGACCTTGATCACTCTACCCACAGCATCTCTCATTGGGTGTGTGTTGTCGTTTGATTATAGAACGTTTCCCTATTCTCATGTGCTTGACCACTTGGCTTCCAGCTAGTGCTGCTGTTTGGGAAAGTTGTCGAAGCAATAGGAGATGAAGCCTTGTGCTGGAGCCAGGGCTTGGAGTTTTTAGAGTCTGGCCTCAATTTTTATTTGTCTGTGTTTCCTGACTTCAGATGCAATGTAATCAGCTGGGGCCTCACTCCTACTGATTGGCTAACTCTGACATGATGGATTGATCCCCTCAAAAGATAAGATAGAATATATCCTTCCTCCCTCCTTATCCAGTCCTTGGAGACAGCAATAAAAAAAAGAAACCAGTACAATGAATAATTTTCTGTCCTCTTGAGAAAAATTTAAGAGTATAAATCTGGGCATCTGTACCATTTTTAAATGGAGAAACTTTATTCCATTCTCCATGTATTAAATCAAACTTGGTTTCTAAGTAACCACTTTTTCTTGGGTGGGTTAGGTTTGCTTGCAACAAGCAGAGGAAGTGCTCCTTTAAGAAATGGCTTCCCATTCTGTAGGTTGCTATTTTGTCTTGTTGACCATGTCCTGAGCTTTACAGAAGCTTCTCAGTTTCAGGAGGTTTCTTTTATTAATTGTTTCTGTCAGTGTCTGTGCTACTGGGGTTACATTTAGGGAGTGGTCTCCTGTGACAATGTGTTCAAGTATACTTGCCATTTTTTCTTATATGAGGTTCAGTGCGGTTAGTTTTATGTTGAGGTTTTTGATCCATTTGTACTTGAGTATTGTGCATGGAGATAGATATGGATATATTTTCATTTTTCTACAGGCTGATATCCAGGTATGCCAGCACCATTTGTTGAATATCTTTTCTTTTATCCATTTTTATATTTTTTTGTTTCTTTATCAAAAATAGGTGTGTGGAATGACATCCGGATCATCCACCCGATTTCATTGGTCCTCCTGTCTGTTTTTATGTTAGTACCAGGCTGTTTTTCAGTACTGTAGCTCTGTAGTAGAGTTTGAAGTCAGGGATTGTGATGCCTCCAGAAGTTCCTTTACTGTACAGGATTGCTTTATCTATCCTAGGTTTTTTGCTTTTCCTTAAGAAATTAAGCAAAGTAATATTAAAAACCCAAGTAAAGATGGAAAATACAAACAGAGAGTCTGGATAGTGTATGTTGTCTTTACAGTGTTTGACTGCTGAAGAAGGAGCAATAACTGCTAAGAGACATTTAATTCTAAATGTCGGTATAATCCAACATAGATAATTTGAAAATGCCTTGACTTCAAACTTTAATTCAAAACATATGTTATTTTGGAGAAGAGGTACACTTTTATTTCCACAGGAAATGAGAGGCTTTGGATTCATTCTGGGTTAAGAAAAATTAGGTCTGATCGAGGAAGGCTCCCTGAAAATCTCCTATGAGAGCAGAAGGCCCAGATGATCCAACATTTCGGAGTGCTTCTGCTGCAGTTTACTCTGAGTTCTGCATTCAGAACAGCTTCAAGACTGCTGACTGGGATGATCCAGCCTCAGGGAATTCTCCAGTCAGGACTTGACCATAATCCTGAATTTGATCAGGGTCCCATAAATATTACTAGCACCCCCCAATCAGTAGGAAGTAGCCTAGAGAACTACACCTATCTTCCCAAAAGATGGATCATGGGTATTTATTATCATTTGAGGGGATTGGGTACAAATTGTTATTGATAATCGTCAAGTACAAAGCTGAACAAAGGAGATTAGATTCAGGTATCTTGTTGTAAAAAGAAAAAGATGGATATAGAAATGTGGTATTGCAAGTTATAATAGAAAATGAATTAGGTACTACATTTTGGACTCATCAAAATAGGATATAAAATTGAGAATTTTTTCTGAATTTATAAAATGCAAATGGACAAGGCATTGTTATTATACTTATTGCTTGTATATATTGTATATATTTATTATAATATTTGTATATAGTTTTTCTTATATTAGTTACAGCCTCCTTTTTTATTTTAGACAAAAAGTGGGAAATGTGATATTTTGTTTATGATCTAACAAATAAAGCTAGCCTGAAGATCAGAGTGTGGAGCTAGCCACTAGTTAGCCATAGAGGCCAGGCAGTATTGGCACACACCTTTAGTTCCATCACTCGGGAAGCAGAGGCAGATGGGTCTCTTTCAATTCAAGGCCAACTTGGGCTACACAAGACTGAATCAATCTAAAAGAGAAACAGAGCCAGGTAGTGGTGGCTCCCACCTTTAATCCCAACACGAGGGAGGTGGAGAGACTGGGAGTGATATAGATGGATGGAGAGAGGACAATAAAGCAGGAGGATACAGGAACTCCGGATTCAGTCTGAGATTTCATAGAGGTAGAATTCAATTTGAAGATTCACAGAGACAGGATCTTGCCCCATTGGTAGAGATAAGAACTAGTGGCTGGCTTCTCTGCTTCTCTGATCTTTAAAATTCCACCCCCTAATATTTGACTCCAGATTCTTATTGTTAAGACCAAATAGAATTCACAATACAATCATGAACAATTGTTTTCTGCATTTAAACGCATGGTGTTTAATTATATACAGTATTTTATTTTGAAGTTCAAGGGCCGTGCCAAGTTGGCCCTCCCCCTCAGAAGCCCTGGAGGAGCTGGCTCTATTCCCTCACCAGAGAACTGATCTTGGGTTAACAGGTCCCAATATCCTGAGCACAGGAAAGCTGGCTCTGCCCTGAAAAGGAGAGTTGACCCCCTGCACTTGGGAGGGCTTGTCCTACCGCCTCAGAACCTGCACGGCAGAACTGGCTCTGCCCCTCACCTGAAGGCAGTGGCACAAGCAGTCAGGACTAACCAGCTCAACTATCACCCAGGCATAGATCCAGTGCTTTCAGTTGGCACTCCTTACCATCTACCCAATCTGGGACCTACTGGAGTATGTGAAGGAACTGGTCCCAGGGAACTATAGTCATAGGATCTCCATGACTGGTGCTACAACTGTATATATCTGGAGAAGTATCAGTTATTTTCATTGGTGTTATACTAGAAGTCAGAGGCCTTGAATTTGACCAACAGCACATTGAACAATGAACATTTGCAGGCGGAGCTGTGTGAGCAAAAGGATGTATTGAACGATACTCAGTATATCCCAGTGCCACTAAGATGAATAAAGAGGTGATAAAGAGCTCTGAAAGATGGAGGAGCGGAGTTTTGTTTTTGTTTTTGGGTTTTTTTGGTTTGTTTCTGTTTTTTAATTAATATTCTTGTTTGCATTTTTACTTGTTTTAATTTTAATTTTATTATTTCTTTTTAAGTTTCCTTTTAGGGGGGATGCAGCGGTTAGGGGAGGGTTGGATATGAAGGGACTAGTAGGTGAATGGGATTGGGATGCATGAGTGGAAATTACCTGAGTCAAAAAGAAATTATGGTTTTTGTTTGTTTGTTTGTTTTTAAATAAGGAGCTTCATGAACTAAGAAGAAAATGGAAGCTACTATCTTAAATTATGTTTTCTCTCTCCATTACTCAAACAATACAATAGCAGTAACAAGTTCTAGTATGTTTTATTTTCCAAATAGTTTCTTGTATCAGCTTTTCTTCCCCCAACCACTAATGCCATCATACCTCTTCTGCCCATTTTCAACACCAACATAAATTACTTTCAACTTCTGAAGTGGCCTCATATCTGAAGAAGGACGCTTAAAAGAAATCCCACACTAGCTCAGAATTGAGTATAATAGAGGGTTATTTATTTAGGAGGGGTAGACTCACAAATCACAATCCTCTGCTGGAACCGGGAACAGCAATGGAATCGGCAGCTGGAAAGGAAGCTAGAAGCACACTTTACATGGCTTTTCTAGTATACGAGGCCACGCCCAAGTGGGCGGGTAACTTAAAGGCTATGGACAGCAAGAATTCCTACAGCACATATCTGCCAGTCTTACCACTCTCCGATTTCCTTAAGCACAGTGTCGATGGAAAACCTTTTAAAATATCAAAACTGTTTTCCATTAAAGCAATAATGAGAATTCTCTTATTCTCAGAGTATGAAGTTTCAGTTTCTTATAAATATAGCTTCTACTTTGTGTGCTCCACTCTTCATCTCACCTCCCTATGCACTGCTCCTGTTTCTTAAACTGCTCATTGCATCTACAAAGCAGACACAATACCGTGTATTCCTGGTGATATTACATGTTCTTCAGGACTGGTTTGTGAGTTATGAAATACTTCCAAACCCACTGGTGAATTGCTCCTCTTCTGAACCCTTCTGGTGCTCAATTCTTGCTTCTGACCTTCTAGATCCTTCCTAGCACCTTCCCTGCTCCCTTCAATTAACAACTAAATAATTCATACTTGTAGAAGTAAAAGTCTTTAAGATTAGTGTATTGTTCTCTGGCTAAAAGTTGCTTTTTATTAATATTCATAACAAATATACCACCTTATAGGCAATGTTATTGGTTATTTTTTTATTGATTTTTATTGAGCTCTACATTTTTCTCTGCTCTCCTCCCTGCCTCTACCCTCCCCCTTCAACCCTCCCCCAAGTTCCCCATGCTCCCAATTTACTCGGGAGATATTGTCTTAATGACAGCTGAGATGGTCTTTCAGCACCAGAAATGCCATATATTACCTATAAATACCCAGCTGTGTATCATGAAGATCTATGACACATGTTTTCTATTACCCAGATTTTCCCTATATAAGTATACTCAAATAGACTTCTCAATTACCATATGCAGCATAGGAATATGCAGTGTTTCTCACTGGAGTATTCCATTTGTTTCCATGATAGGTCATTTGTAAAATCTGCTGCCACTATGCTTATTTCTATTCCATATAAAATTATTCTTTTTCTATATATTTAAATTTCGTGTTTACCTCTCTCCCATTGTTTCTTCAGGTACATGGCATGAGTATTAGAGTCTTTAAATGAGTTTAATCACCAATTGATTATTCCATTGTATAAAAGCAACCCATTTTACTATATTAATGTGAGAAACATTAGCAAACTTACCCTCAGCAAAGGGGGTGGTGCAACACTCTTATTATTCAAGTTCAACTGAGAAAAGGAAGTATTACCGGAGATTTTAAAGATTGCAGCTTTCAAAAATTCATAGTTTTATTCAATCCCTTTCCAATGGCTGTATTTTTCTACTAGTTTTGTTCTACTACAGCAAATAAACTTTCCATAAATGGGGAAGAGAGTGAACAATGTTTCTTTTTCTTTGGAATCTGTGTACAATATCCATGATTTTTTTTATTCAATCACATTGGATTACATAAGCTGATAGAGTTGATTTTTTTAAAAGAGAATGTGAGGGCCAGAAAGATGGCTCAACAGATAAAGGTACTTTATGAAAAACCTGAAGATCTGAGTTCATTCCCAAACCATATGCAGCAAGAGAAAATTGATTTCCACAAGTTGTCCTCTGACTTCTAAATTCATGTCATGGAATATGAGAGCACGCACACATGTACTAATACACAATCAATCAATAAAATATAATAAAAAGAAAATGTTTGCCTACCAATATCTACTCTTTTTGTAAAGAGAAAATCCAACTCAATTTGTTTGACTATATGTCTACTCAGAATATAAACTACCATTCCCTGTGTATATTATATAAATGTGTAATAATGTTACTCAATTCTAGACAATGTGCACTAAGAGAAACTATATATGCCATTTACAGGTAGAGTAGATGCCAAAATTTAATGTGGAAACAAAAGCAGAAATAGCTATGGCTTAGTTCCTATGTTAGAAGAGCTCAGATTTTTAAACGCAATTTTTACATGAAAGTTTCATGCATGAAGTAAAGCTGAGACTCTGATAAAGTTGGCAAAGAAAATTGTTTAATATTTTCCACCCATGGGTTCTAGTTTCACAGATCTATTTGCATGCCGGTCAAGCAACTGCTGGGAGATAAATTGCAGCATGCACATTTTGTACTCAGTTACTTAGAGAAGTATTTACAAAAAGCTCTTTTGGTAAACTTTGATGGAGAGAGCCCAAGTAACTGACATAAATTCAACATTTAGGAGTTACAATTCCTACGAGTAAATCCACTGTGGCTGAACAATAATGGATTCAAGCGAAAACAGACTTGGTCAAAAGTGAAAGCCATCTCTAACTGCATAATGATTGTACTTGACTTTCCTTAGATATGACCACACCATGCTAAATTTGTGAACATGTTTAACTTCATCCTATGCTCAAAAGATTTTGTACTGGTAATGCAGATGTAAACAAATAACTTGAACAACTAGTGGTTGTTTATCACTTTTGAATCCTAGGATAACCGAAGGGCTAAGGATGGTTGCCAGAGCAGGTGAAAAAATTGCTGAGTAGAGTCAGAGATATCAGATAAAATTGTCTCTGCCTTCAAGGAATGAATCTAACATGATATGTAACATTAGGCATCTCAAATGTGAAAACAGCATTTTTGTCGTAGACAAAATTTAAGGAAGTGCCTATGAAACAATCTGTTAACAACTGAAATCTGGCTCAGAGTGAAACAGCAACTAATAATAATTGAATGGGATAACATATCAAGGACATTGACTATATATTGACTTTCAAGGAAATGTCTGAAGCACAGACAGAGCATCAGAGAATCTCTAGCTAAAATTTGTCTTCCAGGAACTGGTTATCCTAAGAAACTGGAAGTGTATCTGGGAAATATTAAAGAGTCTCTGACTTTAGGAGTACAAGTTGCTATACAGATCAGTCAGGAAAACCTACAAGACTCTTAAAGACTTGTGTGCATAAAAAAAGAGGGGAGCTGAAATAATCATATGGGAATTGTGAATTGTATCAGTGAAATTAAGAGTCATTTAAATGTAGACTTATCTTTAAGTAGATCTAAAATCCACCCGCAACTTTAGAAATTTCAGTGCTTCCTTGATAATGTAGAAGAAATTAAGTTTGGTGAAGAAAACATTAAAGTAAATGTTATGTGTTTTGAAATTTATTTTCTTCCAACCATAGCACAATGAAATGAATGATGACCTTAAATATCATACAAAAAAGTGTAGTTAATGATTCATCAAAATATAATTATAAGTAATCATTAACTTGAGCCAACTGCAATTCCTTGAATTTATTTTAAGGAAAGAATAATTATAACAAAATATAAATATCAGAAAATGAAAATAAATTAATTATACAGTAAATATAAGTATAATTTAGTATGTAAAGAACATACTTATAAATAGGATGCCACTCTAAACAATAACAAAAGAAGTTTACTGTCTTATCAAACAAAACACTATGGCTTGGTGAGGGGGAATTGTCTGTATTCTGTCAATCATGTTTAAAATAAGCACTGATTGGCCAGGCAGGAAGTATAGGTGGGACAACCAGACAGGAAGTAAAGGTGGGGCAATGAGAACAGGAGAATGCTGGGAAGGAGGAAGCCCATTCCTCCCCAGTCCTGCCCAGAAAGAAGCAGGATGTGACCTGCTCTGCTGAAAAAGGTACTGAGCCATGTGGCTAACATAGATAAGAATAATGAGTTAATATAAGCTACAAGAGCTAATATGAAGCCTGAGCTAATGGGCCAATCAGTTTATAATCTTCTGGAGACCTCTGAGTGATTTTCTTTGGGGCTAAATGACTGCAGGAACTGGGCAGGACAGAAACCCTGACCAACAAGCCAGCCCTCATGTTACATTGCCTGGTATTCATTGTCTTGTTTCAGGATAGTGAAGGGTATCGTCATGCGTGATGGCTTCTGAAGCAGGACTTGGAAAATCCCCAACTCAGTAAGACTTAGCAACAAAGGAAGAAAAAAAAAGGAAATAAAATAGTAATAAATCCTGCAGACTGTCTTCTTAACAGACTTATGCCACCTAGCTCTGATTGGGTCTATAGGCTTTGAGACCTTGGGAATTCTTCTGATCTTGTCCCACAAAAGCCCACTACGTTTGAAAGGCAGATTGGCATCTTCTGTACTTTCCTTAAACTCTGATTCTAACAAGACCAACAGCTGCACTCTGCAGGTGACTTTATCACTTATTCATGTAAAGGAAGAGTGTCATGGGGGCCATCTTTCAAACTCAGCTTCCCACCTTGGACAGGCTTCTGGAATTCCACCAGTTTCAACAGTTTTCCCCTGAAATAAAGGAACCATGGACTGTACTTCTTTTAGGATACCATTCCAGCAGATCATTGAAATTCATCACTTTCTGCTCCTGATGGAGAGCACAATATCACATCGATACTTTCAATCTCACTGTATTTTATCCTTTCATAATCATGTTAGTATACTCATATCATGATGTTTTTACATTCTTCTTCCCTTCCAGACTATACTCTAAGGGCTTTACAAATGCCATCAAAATGTTAATTTGGCGGGGGGCCCTTATTCATTTGGTTTGGTTCATACCACATTCTATATTACTTCTTTTCTTATTTATTTCCCCTGAAACTAAGATTGTGGATATCACAAGCATATATTTCTGTAAAAATGAATGGAATCTTCTAATTTATCAAACACCTACAACATAGAATATTGTATCTTTCTTTTCCTAATAAAATGAAAGAATTTTTTTTTACCAAATGCAATGGACACAACAAAAATATGTGAGAAATTGTAAAGATATGCATTTCACTGCCTTATTTTAGAAACAAATGTCAATATAGATGCATACATATATAAACTACAAAATAGAAAAAAAACAAAATGAAACAAAACATGCATATGAAGGAAAGATACTAGCATTAAAATATAACACATTTTAATATAGTGCTTCAATAAATGCTTTGAGAATTTTATATAGTCATACAATGTATTTTGATCATATTCACCTCCCATTCCTCCTATCTTCTCCCTGGCCCATGTTCTACCTCCTTACACCCTACCAACTTCATGTCTTCCTTTTTAAGGAACCACTGAATTGAATTTCTGCTGCTTATATACTCATGGGTGTGTGGTCATCCAACCTAACCCGGGTGCCTATGGCAGGATATCAGATCACACTGTGATCATTGGTAATATCCTTGGATTAGGGGGTGGAGCCAGCAACTAGCTGACAAGAATTAGCCATAAAGAGTGCAGAGACCCCAGGGAGATGGATAGCGAGAAGAACAGGAAGGAATAGGGAAGGACTTAGAGACTCACTGTCGTTTTTGGTCTGTGACCCTTGGACAGGTGTTCTTGTTGGGTCTCCAGTAAAATTCAGGAAGTTTAGCAGGTCACTTCTCCACCACCTCTTTCATCTATTAGGTTTTCACTCTAATATTTGACTCCCGAGTCTTTTATTGGTAACAGAGCAACTTAGATAAAACCAACAGGTGACATATTGGGAACCATACCCTTAAATAAAGTTGAGTCCTTCCTCCAGAATTGAGGAAGAGACCTGATAAGTCACCCTGTTCAACTTAGATCGTGAAACCCAATATGGACATGTTCAACAGAACTGCCATATATGGGCTGCCCATACATGCTATAGTATTGCCAGGGCATAAATTACATTTTTGTCTTTCCTCCAGAAGCCATAAACTGTAAATATCTCCTCAGTTAAGGGTCAAGCTTGGTGAACCTCTCCATACTCCAGTTATGAATATGGACTTATTTTATGCCGGTCTTGTGCACAAAAACATAGTTGATGAGAGTTCAGCTGTACTTTACATCCAGAAGGCACAATTTTATTCAACTCCTCCATGACCTCTGGCTCTTACAATCTTTATGTTCACTCTTCTGCAGTGGTCTGAACCTTGAGGTGATAAGGTATGATATAGATATTTTATTGGAGCTAAACACTTCACAGAAACTCCCTATACTTTGAACATTTAGTAGTTTGTCTATTAACTGACCCTACTGCATACTCACAAAAAAAAAAAAACTTCTCAGAGTCTGAGAGGTGCACTAATCTTGGGTATAGAGATGTTAATTGAAAGGGATGTTTCATATTTCTGTGTAATAGTTTCCTCCACAATTAAAATATTCTATCCAGACAGAAGATCATTAAGCAGGAAAGTACTCAATTCAAAATAGTTTCAGTAAGTCCCTGTAACTGATTAGATTCACGAGACTCCTCTCTACTGGAATAAGATGACTGCTGAGCATCTTTCTCAGACAAACAGAGCTGCAAAGGATACTCTCTGATAGGCAAGCTGAAAAGAAGACTCTGAGACGAAGCCAGCTACTTGGAAGAGGTTTAGACCAAATAAGGCACCATGAAAGGACACTCTCTAACCTGTTCAGCTGCTTACAGACTGTGTAGTATGCTCCAGGTTCCCGGGTCTTGTGAACTTCAACCCTCATTAGGTGGGCTTTGGTGATGCTGATGTCTCTGAGTCATTTATAATCCTGCAAGTAACTTCTCGCCGATAATCTTATAATCAACCCTTACGAAACTCATTGGTTCACCAAGTTGGATGGTATCCATACTTTTGTTGGTCATAGGCTCCTTATCTGGGGCATATACAGATGCATACACATACATACATGCATACACACACACACACACGAAGAGAGAGAGAGAGAGAGAGAGAGAGAGAGAAAGAGAGAGAGAACAAAAAGTAATGAGCTTCCATATGGCTTTTAAGATATTCTCAGTGTTAGATATACTGTTACGAACCTTCCTTGATCCTACTTAACCTAATTTCTCCTCCTTTAAACCTCCCTACCCATTATTAGCCTTCGTAGTGAGATGACGCAGATCCAGAAAGGAGAAAGTCACAAATTTTTCTTTATGTGTTGAAGCACAATTAATAAAAATTTAGGATCAGAAATTGGGGTTTAACCTGAAGATCTGAAATCAAAACAGCCAGCCATTGGCTCTTACATCAACTTCAAAATGAAATGGCGATCCTCAATGAGATCCAGAATGAGACTGTGCCTGAGAAATATCTCCTCCCACCCCCGCATCTTATATTCCCCTCTAGGGCTGGAATGAGTGGGATTAAAGGCATGCACAACCCAATTTCTATGGCAACTAGTGTGGCTACTGGGATTAGAGGTGTGTGTTACCATAATCTAGTCTGTAAAGCCAGTGGGACTGTTTCACTCTCAGATCTTCAGGCAGTCTTTATTTATTAAAATACATTTGAAATGCCACTACAATGTGTCACTTTACCATGTTTATATGTTTAACTTGTGATGCCTATAGTTTCCCAGAAACTAAATTCTGAAAGTGGGGAAGTAAGTTTGCCTCAGATATAACAATGGTCAATTGATATGATATAAAGAATGAAAGAAAATCACTCTTTTCAATAAATCTTTTTTTTTTCTTTTTCTTTTTGTTGTTTTGAGAAAAGACTCTCTCTAGTGACAACTCGGGGGAAGCCTTTGGTTGGCCTCACTACCCAAACTCAGGAAAGAATGGATTTTTTTCATGTAATTATTCACTAAAATAGTGTAAACTTGTTTACTCTTTGTGGATGGAAATGAGAGAGACATAGAGAGAGATAGTTGTTTGGGAATGACAAATGGAAAAAATGCAAGATCCCACACACATTAGCTCCCATTTCCTTAGATATAAAAATGTGCCTATTCAAGTACATAGTATTGTATACATGAAAACATTTTCTATGTAGAATTATATATGCATAATTATTATATATAAATAATAAATATTATTTGTATAGTTAGTATTTATTATTTATATATAAATGGCAATACAATATAGGCTAAATGGGTCATACTTATATCTTAGGGATATGTATGTATAAATGTAACAGTAATTGAGAAAAAAGGAGAAAATAAATTTGAGGGATCTAGGGGAATGAATGGGGGGAAAGGGATTGGGAGAAAGAAAAACAAGTAAATGATGCAATTATATTAAAATTTCAAAAGGTAATATATTTATATATAGTTAAAAATATATATTTAAAATAAGTTATAGGTGTGATGGTAATCAAGATCTCTGTCTTTAAATGTGAGAAACCTCCTTTTAGTTGGTTACATAAAATCCGTACCTGACAGATTCTCATTTGGATTTATGCTCATAGTTCATTAGTGAAGCTTGCCAGTTTTAAATCTAAACACATTATAAATTTGAATTGTTAACATTAACACACTTAGGTCATCAAGAGCACTCTATGATATTTATGGTACATGGATACTGATCATCAAGTGTTTCTTGAACAATTTATTTAAAAGTATGTATGCATTTGTTTTTAAGAAGACTATGTGAAAATGTCCCCATTTTACCCAAATAGAAATGTTGTCTGTTAGTTTCTTATCTCAATCTGTATATGGTTTTCAATGGCATATTCTTTCCTGTTCAACAGTGGATCTTCTTTCTGATTGTAGAAATTTCGCTATCCTTCAAAGTTTATTGAAACTATAGTATCCCTAAGAATTTTGTTTCTTTGCGGAAATATGATTCCTCCCTCTGCTAAGCCTCCATGTGTACACTATAGCTTTATTTTGCTGTGGAGCTTAAAACATTAGCCATATATTAGAAGTATTGTTCTAAATATGTTGTTCCACTGTCATAAACTCTTTGAAGACATCTGTTTTTAAATCTTAAGATATGACCGTCTTTGTTCTCATGACAATGCAGTTCAACCTCTCTGACTTTACAAGATTTAATAAACCATCATTCTTACTTCTTTTTAAACTAACAATTATCAAACACTCAGGTACCATATTCACAACATGTATCACACTTGATTTTTAAGTCCAGATCTAATTGGAAAATAGTTTAAGGTAATACCATGAGAGAATAAACACATTATTAAAGCTTAATAATTCCATGAAAAGTAAATCATTTTTAACTGTGTAAACTATAAAATGGTAAAAGAACAAGTCCATGTTTTCAGTAGATGTATTTAAAATATTAAACTCATGTGTGGGAAAACAGAAAATACAAAAGTGATTTTATGAATTAATACTGAAAATAATTCATTACCTGTGTATGGAACAATTGGTTCTTTTAAAGCAAGGACATTGTAATCACATTAACTCACTTCAGGGTGCTTAATGTAACAATACCATACCCTGCTGAGTCTCATTACTTAAGCGAAGCTACAATTTAGCTTTCCTGCTGACTATCCGATTATGTTTCCTAGGCAAAACAGATAGTAAGTTATATCAAATTTTCCTTGTTTATCTAACGAACACATTGATCAATATCATATGATCTGAGGCTGGCTTTCTCATTTACCTCTAATCATACATTTGAGAAAAAGCAAATAACCTGGTAATTTTACATATTGACTCAATACAATTACTGTACATTACTCCTCTTAAATATGATATGTTTTGTTGTTTGTCTTTATTGTCTTTATTTTTATATTGAAAATAAATTTTCTTTCATACAACATATTTTGACCAGGATTTCCCTCCTTCTTCACCTCTCAGATCCTTCCTAACTCCTTATGATACTAACTCTACACTTATTTTCCCTCTTTTTAAGAAAACAAACAGGTAAATAAAACAAACAATAATAAAACAAGAACAAACACAAAGAAAAATCCTATGAAACACACAAACAAAATATATAGAAACAAAAAAATTGAACACCATAATATACAAGTAAAAGACCAGTAAAATAGAAAATAATGCTCAAACAATGCAGTATTAGACAAAGAATTTCCAAAAATACTTTGAGTTAGTATTGTCTTTATCATATGCTACTAGGCAAGAGGTCTACCCTTAAATACAGTTTATAGACCAATGATATTCGTTTGGAGAAAACTAAATTTTCCTTTGATAGTGGTTTTCAATAGCTTATGATTAGTGATGGCAGCTCTGTCCACACCCTTCTTCTAGGGGTGATGCACCCTGTGGCTTGAATCTGAATAAGTCTTGCACAATCAGCCATAGTCTCCGCGAGTTTTCGTGTTGTATCCACAAGGCACTGTTTCCTTGGTGTCGTCCAACCTCTCTGGCTTTGACAATCTTTCTACTTCTTCTTCAGCATAGTTCCCTGAGCCCTAATTGGAGGGATTTGATGAAGACATCCTATTGAGAACTGAGTATTCCAAGGTCTTTTCCTTATTGTACATTGTCCAGTTGTGGGTCTGTACATTAGTTCCCATCTCCTGCAGAAGGAAGCATTTTTGGAGGTGGCTGTGCAAGACAATGCTCTATGTGTATAGGAGAATGTTTTCAGGAGTTATTTTATTGTATTCCTTCAACAGAACAATATTTGGTTTGGTCTTGCAAACCATAGATCCATGGCCAATTTTGTTCAGGTTCTTAGCCCCCTCAACAGTGTTGGGCATGGGTTCCATCTGATGGAGTGGGACTTAAATCCAATCAAATGATGTTTGGTTACTTCCACAATGACTGAGAATATTGGGACAATGCATAATGTAGGCAGGTTATCATTGTAGACGGAAAGGTATGTAGCTGGTTTGTGTTTGCCTTTCTCCTCTGATAGCATGCAGAGATCCTTCTAGAACCTTCTAGTACCATTAACACAAATCAGCAGTGGCAAAGGCTTCTGCTGTTCCCCAACTCTACTCTGTGTTCAATAAAATATGTAAGTGTTGCCCTCAGCTTTACCACCAGCTTCTGAAGAGCAGACAATAGCCTTGGCAGAAGCTTGATTGGGCGTTTCCAGCAAAGCCTTTTTTGAGAAACTCCATTCCTGGCACTGGAGATTACACTTGGTACAGAGAGATGTCCAACTGGGGCTGTCTCCCCCTTTATATTTGGTGACTCCATTTTGATTTCTTTCATATGTGTATGCGTTTTAAGAGGCTTCTACTGCCGTAGGTTTGCATCTGACCCTCCAGACAGCTGTGTCGGCTGCTCCTCCCTACTTTTCCTTTCTTTCCCCCCTTCCTAACCTGTCTCCTTTTCATCTTTCATTCCAGACTCCTGTTGTCTTTCCTTTCCTCTTCATTATATTTCCCATCCCCAGAGAGATTCTACTCTCCCGCGTAGTTTCATACCCTATATCTTACCTAACTTCTGTGGTTATATTCATTGTAGCTTGTATTTCAAACTCTTAAAAGCTAACATCCACATATGAGAATATTTAGCAGATTTGTCTTGGGGTCTGGGTTATTCACCCAGGATCACTTTCTTCTGGCAGTGTTCATTCACTGGAGAATTTCATGTTTTTTCTCCCTCTCTTGTTTTTTTAGTAGCTAAGTAATATTTCATTGTGTAAATTTACCACATTTTCATTATCCATTCATCTGTTGATAAATGTCTAAGTTATTTCAAATTTCTGGTAATTTTGAATAGAGCAGAAAATCGCATAGATGATCGGGGGCCTCCGTAGTATGATGTGGAGAACTTGGGTTAAATGCCCAAGGGTGGTATTCCTGGATCTTGAGGTAGATCTATTCATAGATTTCAGAGAAACTGCCACACTGCTTTCCATGACTGTGCAGGCATGGCTTGCACTCCCAAGAGTAATAGATGACTGTTTCTTTAACACTACATCCTCACCATGTATGCAAAGGTTTTTGTATACTCTAATTGGGCAGCAAAATACTTGCTCAACACATTTCAAATAAGTTAAGAAGTTATAGCCATTATTAGATTTAATTTTCTGAAGTTCACTTAAAGTCAACTAACTTAAGAGGGAATATATATATATAATATTAAGCACAATTTAATTTATGTTTTTATATATTTTTCAACATCTGGGCTCTAATCAGAAAACCTCATCTACTGCATATTTTGTCATATAGTATATTATACTCCAAAATAATATTAACATTTCTCTGATCTCTTATTCATCCTATCACTCAAAACATTTTACATATATAAAGGAATAATACCTCTCCTTAATCTTAAATTTTATTGAATATTGTTACATACCTTAAACAACATGTTTCCATAGTCTACAGAGCAAGTTCCAAGACAACTAGGGCTACACAAAAAAACAAACAAATACAATTTTAATTATATTTATGTGTCTGTGGGGGGGATATACGTATATGAGTGTGAGAGACATGGGTGCAGGGATATAAATTTGGTCCTCTGTAAGAACAGTGTGTGTTGTATGCCACTGAAACCCTTCTCCAGCTCCCTTATCTCTTGTTTTGTTATGAATGCTTTTGATGCAAGAGATGAAAACAAACAACAAAATGAATAACTGAGTGAAAAGATAAAAGTAGAAAGAAAGCTTAATACCTTTGTGAAAGAGTGGTGGGCTATTTCTTTCCACCACAGATGAGCGGTTTAAATATTTTAAATGCTTGGTAACACAAGCATTTTGTACAAAATAACCCATTAAACGATATAATGGAAAAAAATTATCATCTATATATTGAATAAGGGATTCAAAATAAGAATATTCAGGAAGCTCCATTAAGTAAAAAAGCAACAATATGAAACTAAGAAATGTATATAAGCACATAGCGTTAGAGGCAAAAATTTAAATGTCAAAATTCACATACGAAAGTCAGTTAAGGACTGAGTATCTGTCTTAGTATGTAATGTATTTGAGGCACAAATGTGAAAGTTTGAGTTTGGATTTATAAAACCATGCAAAATACGGACACGGAGGCAGAAGCATCTTAACCATATCACTGTAGAGCAAGTACAGGGCATCTCTGATGCTCTCAAAGCCTTCACTGAGGGCATGAGACAAGGAGGGCATTCTTGGTGCTCTTAACCCCTTCACTGTGTTGCCTGGAGACAGGGCATCCCTGATGCTTTTAATCCAGAAAGTTGGTGAGCTTCAGGCCCAGTAAAAATAGAATCTTATGGTGTAGGAGGTGCTTCTTCGTTTGTATTGCTTTCATTGGTTGAATAAAGAAAAGTGCCTTGGACTTTTAATAGGACAAAAATTAGATAGGTGGAGTAGACAGGATGAAATGCTGGAAAAAAAAAAGTGTGACAGACACCATAATTCTCCTAGCCAAGACAAACACTACTTAAACTCATACCGGTAAGCCACAGTCAAGGGACAATACACATTAATAAAAATGGGTTAATCAAGATGTGAGAGTTAGCCAATAAGAGACTAAAACTAATGGACCAAGCAGTAATTGAATGAATACAGTTTCTGTGTAATTATTTCGGGTATAAGTTAGCCGGGACCAAAAGCAGGTCAGTGGCCAGAAGCTGGACAAAAGGACGCAGCCCACTCCTCCTCGTACTACAATCTTAAAACAACAGCAAAGATTAAGAGCAATGGAGAAACTCAATATAGACCACATGTTTGCATGTAAGAATGATTGTGCACTCTCTGTGTGTCTCTCTCTGTCTGTCTGTCTGTCTGTCTGTCTCTCTCTCTCTCTCACACACACACACACACAGACACACATACATGGATAGAAGGCTAAGGAGGGAAACAATGAAACAAAGAGACAAGGAGACAGACAGAGACAGAGCCAAGTATGCAGGACTTCATTAAAGTTGACACATGCGGCTGGCTCAGTGGTTTAAGAGCAATGCCTATTCTCCCAGAGGACCCAGTTTTAATTCCAAGTATATACATGACTTCATAAAACTGTCTGTAACTCCAGTTTCAGAGGACACCGATGGCAAAAAAAAAAAAAAAAAAAAAAAAAAAAAAAAAAAAAAAAAAAAAAAAAAAAAAAAAAAAAAAAAAAAAAAAAAAGGCTGGGCAGCGGTGGCACATACATTTAATCCCAATGATTGGGAGGCAGAGGCAGGGAGATCTCAATGAGTTCGAAGTCAGCCTGGTTACAAAGTAAGTTCCAGGACAGCCAGGATTGTTGTTGTACCTAAAAACTCTGTCACTGAAAAAAACAAAAATCAAAAAACAAAAACAAACAACAAAAAAAGATTTTGATAAAAATTAAAGCCACTATAAAGTGTAATTTTTAAGCCTTCCAAAATTAGGCATCCATTCTGGAAGATACAACATAAAGATCCATTTACTCCAGAGATGAAGCTGACATAAACCAAATAAACTATTGTTGACAGCGGTTTCTGTCCTGCCTGATCCTGCAGCCAAAGAAACACACAGAGATCTACATTAATAATAAACTGGTTGGCCTATTAGCTCAGGCTTTTTATTAACTCTTACATCTTAAATTAAATTAAATTACATAATTTTTGTCTGTGTTAGCCACGTGGCTTGATACTTTTCATCAGTGACACATTCTCATTTTGCTTCCTCTGTGTCTGGGTTACAACCGCAGACTGAGCCTTTCCTCTTCCCAGAATTCTCCTGTTCTCATTGTCCCGCCTGTACTTCCTGCCTGGTTGCCCCACCTATATTTCCTGCCTGGCCAATTAACATTTTATTAAAGCAATACAACTGACCAATCTTTACAGGGTACAAGACCATTGACCCACAGGAAACTATTACAACAAAATCCAATTTGGCAAATCAGTAAGTTTACTGGGGATACTTAAAGAAATGTTGGCAAAAAGTTAATTATGTTGCAGGGCCAATCAAACGCAGCTACAAGACTAGAGAACCTATTTCAGATGGATGACAACTCCTAGAAGCTGCAGCCCTATTGCTCTCTGCAGGACTTGAGGAAAGCTCAACCACTTGGAGAATCTCTTTAAAGTGTTATAAGTGATCTTGATACAGAGATGTTTAGCTGAGCAGGAGGGCCAATATCTTCCCCAACAGTCATTTACTGTTTGTGTAACCAAGGGGAGGGCCCTGTCTATCTAGTTAGTTTCATGATTTTCTTTCTGAACTTGTAAATTGGTTGTATCCTGGGTCTTGTGTGCCTGCCCGTCCCTCTGGAATGGAATATTTCAAGTCTGAGCACATTGCTATAAACACCTCAGTAAATGTAACTGCTAGTGAAAAGAGGATGGATATTGTTAGAGGTAAGATAAACGTTAGTATGACTTCTGAAAAACATATAATAAATGTGAAGTTGTGAGTCATTTATGTCTCAGTGTTCTCATGCAACAGATAGTCTTTCATGCCCACACAGATATCATTCAGATCCTTGTCTTTTGTAGGACTTTTATATAATAGTCACAGGAAATGAAATTTTCCTTGACAGAAAAATCTGCATAAGCAAACTGAAGGTCATTTATTTATTTATATATTAAATATTAGGTAACCTATATTAATAAGAACAACTTCTATCAACGTCAACATTCAACCTGAAAGTAACTTATAATGATGTTAGAAAGGAAAATAAGTAAGAGCTATGTATATGAATATATATCCCAATAGAATGCACACACACACACACATATATTCTAATATTGGAGATATAATGAAGAAGCACTCTTGTGATATAATTTAACACAGTGCTAGAAACTTTCAATCCTTATGCCTTCACCCCTCTTAAGTATGGGGTTTATGATGCAATTCTTTTCAAATGCATTGAATATGGCAATGTCTCGTGCTACTACCTTAGAGATTAAGTTACAAAATATTGGTTGTTTTCCATGTTGAGTGTCCTATCTTGTACTCTTGCTTGTCTGTGCTGAGGAACCTAACTGGTTTATCAGGAGCTGTTCTGTGGAGAGATGCCTATGATCAGGGAATGAGAGGCCTCCAGCTAGCAGTCAATGACTAGTGAGAAACTGTATCCTGACAGTGACCATATGATACCTCATAAGTCTTTCCACCTCTAGTCCACCCATCCCACGAGACTATGACTTTAGATGATTGATTCCTTTATGGCAGTGTTATAAGTGATCTTGATACAGAGATGTTTAGCAAGACGGCTCTGGGTTCTACAGAATCAACAAAATAATGGACGTCTTCTGTTCTAAACCACAAATTTTGAGAGTAAACTTTTAAGAATCAAAGACAACTAATACAGTTTCAAAAAGCCAGTACGAGCAGTAGGGATAAATCCTGGTTTCACTGCCAGTGGCCCACCGTCTGCTCCACCTGTCACTCATATTCCAGTGGGCCTAGTTTGGTCCTATGCTGGTTCCCTCACTATCAGGCTGGAGTTGCAAGGCTCCCATTACATCAGGTAAGCTGTTACAGTATCATGGTCTTGACATCTTTGTATTTTTCACTCACTCCTCCCACTCTTCGAATGGACTTTGGGAGCTCAGCACAGTGCTCCACTGTGGATCTCTGCAACTGCTTCCAACAGTTGCTGGAAGTAGATTCTATGATGACATTTAAGGTAGTCATCAATCTGACTACAGGGCAAGGCCAGTTCAGGCACCCTCTCCACTATTACTTAGGGCCTTAGCTGGGGTCATCCCTTTGGATTCCTGGGAATTTCTCTCTTGCCAGGTTTCTTGCTAGCCCCATAATGGCTCTCTCAATCATGATATCAGAGCCTAGATAGAGTGGAGAGGGCCTTGATCCTGCCGCAAAACAATACGATAGATTTTGTTGACTCCCATGGAAAGCCTTACCCTCTCTGAGGAGTGGATGGGGGGGGTGAGACAAGGGGGAAGGTGGAGGGAGTGGTAGAAGGGGAGGGAATGGGAACTGGGATTGGTATGTAAAAATGAAAAAAGATAGTATTTTTTAAACAGTAAATAAATTTTTAAAAAGGTAATTAATACTGGAAGGATGAACAACTGACATAAACCACGTGGCGGCCAGCAAAATCAGCATGTTTTCACCAGTCACTCCTATTTCTTTGTTTTAAATTGGCTTTTCTGTGCTTTGCAGTTTAATCGTCCTGTTGGTAAAACGATGCAGCTGGAAGCTGTATAAATTAGTCTCTCATGTCTGCCAAATACCCTTACAGGGAAATTGTAAAAGAAGCCGCACATAGAAATCAGTATTTTCCAGGCAGCATGTTTTAAAATGTGAATAAAACCAATGGAAATTCATTAGAAAAGTGTATTTAATTTATTCAAATATTTGAAACTTATTTCAGCACTTAAGTACCACCAGCATAAAGCTATCGTGTATTTGCTTTTCCTTAATAAATATACACACAAATGCATATTTCATAATATTGCAGTTAAGAAATCAACTTCACGTTTCAAACAAAACATTTACAATATTTTGTAAATATATTTGGAAGCTTTACATAGTAAGATTCAATGTTAAATTAAGAAAATTTCAATTTCCATTTTAGACTTACTTGAAGTAGTCAAAAGTAACATGTGTCAAATGACTGCCATATTAAACAGTCTGACACCAGGCGACTTTTCTTCTGAGGAAGAACTTCGGTTTATCCTCAGCTACCATCATTTTTCATCTATATTACTGCTTTTACTTTTTGTTTCATGAGTCATAAAAGCATTTTGATAATGATCCCTACAAATGGACATTAAATTCCAATTTAGAAAAGTGTTGAGCTCTCTGCATTCAATTTATCCCCAGAAAGTTTTAAAAGTATCCCCCTTCTCATCCTCAAGTCAGAGATATGACAGACTTGGTAGGTGGTTTGTTTCAAGCTAGGGCTTTTCTACATTTTAGGGGAATGTTATTAAAAACACATGTGATCCATGTCCCTACTTACCCATTCAGACAGCCTCTGGGATCTTTCAGGGGGACTTCAGTGTTTTCCAGGTGATTCAATTGTATGACAAAAGGGTCGACTTCTTACAAAAAGGAAAAAATGACGACCAACTCTACGAAAAAGAAAGAATGAATTGATACTAGATAGACAACTGTCACCCATGTATTCTCACTACCCTTTTGACTCGAATGTATATGTATAAAACACATATAGAATCTTTCATATCATCTAACATAGATATGTATGTATCCATATATATTATGCATGCAAGTGCATCAGTTCTGTGTTAATGCTTTCATGTTGCACACTCTCCTGAGAAAGTGTTATTCCCGGATTTATTTTTTATTACCTAATTTTTTGTAACTAATTGTGTATTTTCTTATATCCTATTTTCCTTCATCTTGTGTTCTGACTATTATTATATTGGATGATTTCTAATTCCATAGAGAAGAATCAACAACATTTTGCTTCTGGCATTTCAAGTGATCACTTGAAAGTAATCCTGCCGTATTTTGTTGCTACTACCATATGTGTCCTTTCTCATGAAGACTTGATATTCAAGACTAATACAACTCTGGAGATTACTGAATGTTACAGTAGTGTAATTTATAGCCAACAAGACGGCTAAAATTCTCAAATATAAAAACATGGCTTGGTAAATTCAGAGCTTTCTAACTTAGTCTTGATCTACCAGTGCTATCAACATGTCCTTAAATAATACACGTCTTGTGGCAAAACCTGTGAATCTGTGCAAGGTGATATGGCTTTTGCTGCAGTCTAAAAAGATTTACACTTTAGATTTTTTTGTTACTTTTTGGTTTGTTGGTCCATTTTTTGGTTTGCTTGTCCCAAGTAAAAGTGCTAATGGCCATGAGCCAGCTCTATGTTAAGATGTGACCTTCCCTGCAGCTCTTTAATTGTCACAGCAAGGTGGAAGGGCTTTCAAGGAATTAGAGAAAGATACTTATCATTTATCTCAGAGGAACAGACAGGACATTTATATGTGATTTTGTTAGAAAAAGTTGACAGTATGACCATTGTCAATTTTCCAGATTGAGTGCAAAGTCATTTCTCAAGTTGTGTAATAAAAGTATTTACATTCAATTCCTCTTAGATTTTACATTAGTATCCTATTTTACCGAAATAAAAAGGAATTCAGGAGAAACATCTATGCTAATTATATTGCTAAAATCACTATGTTGGATCATTGAAAGCCTTCTTTGTTTCAATCTTAAAAGACATATAATTTTTTTAGCTTGATGCTTATAAAAATGTTAAACCAGGGAAAATAATTTTTGTATTATAAAAAAGTACAAAGGTACAATTGCTGTTATGAATGATTTTTAATATAGAAAATACTCTTTTTATTTTAAGTTAAAATATTTCAAAGATATTTAGTAATTAAGCCCAGGTCATGATTGGCACAGTTGGTCTGTTAAATAGGTGTCACTTTCCTGGCACATGAGCTAAAGCCTCTGACTGTCATTTTGTGGTCTGAATACGGGAGGGAGGGGCAGTCTCAGAGAAGGAGTTAGATACACTTTCCTACTGAAATCATTCCTAGTTCTTTAGAAATATATTTTCAAGTTTGCCACACATAATCCAGAACAGTCACTTAGACGACTGATATGGATGTTCAAAACAATAGCAGGAAATTCCAAATATAGATTATCAGAATGGCCATGGTCTTGCAGGTCTTATAGTCAGAGCATTTACAAATTAAAGATGAAAATTAGAGCTAGTTTTGATTTGCATGGTTATGATAAATAAAGACATGGAACAATTTTATAGGTGTTTCTTGGCAATTTTTGTTTCTTCTTTGGAGAACTGTTTAGATCTGTACTCTCTTGTTAATTGGGTTGTTTTCTTGCTGTCCAGGTTTTGGAGTTCTTCATATATTTTATGTATTAGCCCTCTATTAGGTGTTTATGATAAAAGTTGATTTTGTAGAATGGCACTTTGAATGAATGGTGGTGTCCTTTGTCACACATAAACTTTTCAGTTTCATAAGGTCCCATTTTCATTGTTTACCTTAGTGCCTATGCTATCACTGTTTTCTGTCTGTGACAATGAATTGAAGATTATTTATCACTTTCTCTTCTATAACATTCAATGGCTCTAACCTTATGTTGAGCTCCTAGATCCATCTGGAGTAGACTTTAGTATCGCTTGATAAGTATAGATCTATTTTCATTCTTCCATCTGCAGCCATCCAGTTTGACCAACACCATTGGTTGATGCCACTATATTTTTTTCTAGAGTGTTTTTCTAGCTTCTTTGCAGGTGTGTGGACTTATGTCTGTGTCTCTATTTCAATTACATTGATCAACATATGTTTTTATATCAATACCATTGCTGTTTTTATTATTTTGTCTCTGTAGTACAATATGAGAACAGGGACTATGATACAGGCGAAAACCAGCTAGTACTGTTCCGGTAAAGAAGCATAGCAATAACATCACCCATAGTGTCATTCCACTATACTTATAGATCAGCGTCTTCCACAGCCATAGTCAGAGAAGCTTCCTCATGCAGTAGATGGAACAAATACAACAGTATGCAACACTCAAAACTGCACAAAGTGAGAAGAATAAAGGACCTGGAAACACTCAGTCCTAAACGGATATCTACACCAAAACCGTCTCTCAGGGTTCAGGAAGCTATGTAGAAGATGAGAGAGAAAGACGATAAGCTCCAATGGGAATACAAGACACCAAGAAAAGAGATGCCTTCAAGACATAGCAGGATTGATGCACATATAAACTCACAGAGACTATGGAAGAATGCCCAGAGTCTATGCAGGTCTAAGCCAGATGGGACCCAGCGCTGAGATGGAAGGGGATAAAAAATCTCCATCTCTAACCTAGAAACTATTTACAACTAATTACTAGTCTCAGAGGGGAAAAGCTAGTTTTCTTCAAGAGAGTATCATAGAATATACAAACCACACTTAAAGACAAGGCCCATGCCTAACGGTAAGAGGCCGGCACAATACAAACTTGATGGGTATTTTTGGAGGTTTGTTTGCTATCCTAATGCCTTGTCTGAACAATTTTTTTATTTTTTTAACCTTACATGTTTTTGATTACATAATACAATTTAAGAGTTTGTGTCGTTATAGGATCTATGTGTAATTCTGCGTCTATATGTGTTTCTTGTGTTTTTCCTTTGGCTCATATTTCCCTTCTTCTGTTAGTCTGTTTCATACTACTCATGTTTGTTTGTGTTTTATGTTAGCTTTTTATTATTTATTTTTTTGTAACGCCTGTTTATTTTCTTATGAGACAGAGCAGGAAAAAGTTTGGATGAGAAGATGGGTGGGGGGAGTATCTGCGAAGGCTTAGGAAGGGACACTGTAATCAGAATACATTGAATGAAAAAAATCTATTTTCTATAAAATAAAAGTAAAAAAATGAAGAGAGGAATATCAGAAATTCAAGTCACCCTCAGATGCATAGAGTATGAGGCCAATCTGGATGACATGGCATCCTGTCTCCATCAAACAAAATGAAATGAAATCCAAAAATGATAGTGAATAAGCAAATTATCAGAAATATCTACTATTTAATATTAAACTTATACAAAATTTCTCTGAGAAATGTTTTTGTCAGAAGAGAAAAGGGTACCTACATAGTAGGTTCAGTGACTGGATCTTTGTCTTTACTATAAATGTGTATTTTTATTTATTTTTTACTGGACATATAGGTCTTCTTAAGAGAATAATTAGCATGCCAAACATAGAGCAATGACACACTGGAATATTCTGGGCAGGAGATTCACTACGGACTTAGAAGCACATTGAAAGATTTGTAAAAGCTGGCTTCATGAAAATACAACTATTTATAGTGTATTTATAGTGTACGAACTGCTAGAGTTGAGTTTTAGACTCTGGAATACAAATAATAAGTTAGCCAGATTGGCTGATCAACTCCTAGAGAATGTTGAGTAAAGAATAAAGCCAGTTTGATTTTGTCCTTCTGCAATTGCTATTTTCAGAAATGCAAAACCGAGACAGATGCAGTTTTTGAGCAAGAGACTGATGTGTAATTGCCGAGTAAATTAACAGTTTTCACTAGACATTTTGGGTATTCATTATATTAATAAGATTTTGGACATGTAAACAAAAGCAACAAATGAATCATCTTAATGATGGTAATATTGAAAAGGTCAAGTAAAGAGGCTAAATGACTAATTGTCTTGCTGGTTCTATAATAATATGTAGTCTAATATAAGTAATTGTGTATTTATTTCTTGAATTTGTATACTGTGAGGTGTTAATGTTTCCTTTATAATTATCACTTTGAATGTAATTGTTATAAAAACAATAATTATTTGGAGTAAGTCATGTACCTCTTTCTTTTTCTTTTTTTTCTTCTCTTTTTAGTTTTTATTTGTTTTGTTTGTTTTTCAAGACAGGGTTTCTCTGTGTAGCGCTGACTGTCCTAGTACTAACTCTGTAGACCAGGTTGGCCTCGTACTCAGAGAGGCCTGCCTCTGCCTCCCGAGTGAGTGCTGGGATTAAAGGCGTGCGCCACCACACCTGATGTCCTCTGATTTTTAAAACCATGCCGCTATTTTAGAGGTTCTGTTTCTAGGATAGTGGTAACATATTGAAAACTCTGTCTTCTAACTCTGGTGTTGCTTCCCAAGTGCTTTTTG
>PVIU01011807.1:0-62994 GCA_004026605.1 Ondatra zibethicus | reverse complement strand
AGTTTGCATGCAAATGGATGGAAATAGAAAACGCTATCCTGAGTGAGGTAACCCAAACCCAGAAAGATGATTATGGTATGTACTCACTCATTAGTGGACCCTAGCTATAAAATAAAGGTCACCAAGCACTTAGCTCGCAAGCCCAGAGAAGCTGAATACCTAGGTGAACCCAAGGAAAGCATACACAGAACCTCCTGGATATTATTTCCTTTTATAAAAATTTTTATTTAATTTTTTCCATATTACCTATCAACCACAGCTCCCTCACCTCATCCTGCTCCCACCACCACCTTTCCCTGACCCAACTCCTCATCCACTTCTCAGAAAAGAATAAGGCCTGTCATGAGAAGTCAACACCGTCTAACCAATCAAGTTGATGCTCCCCCCTGTAGGCTGAACAAGATTTCCCACCATAGGGAATGGGCTCTAACAAGCCAGTTCATGTACTAGGGATAAATCCTAGTTCCACTGTCAGGGCCCCCAGAGACTGCCTAAGCCACGGAATTGTCACCCACATTCACAGGACCTAGATTGGTTCTATGTAGTTTCCCCACCTATTAGTCCAGAGTCAGTGAGCTCCCTCTAGCTTGGGTCATCTGTCTCTGTGGGTTTCCCTTTCTTGCTCTTGACCCCTTTGCTCATATAATCCCTCTTCCCTCTCTTCGACTGGTGTAGTGGCATTTAATTTGTATTTAATAAGTAAAGCTTGCCTGAAGATCAGAAAAATAAAACATCACACTGGCCAGCCTTACAGACCAAGCAACAATGACACACACCTTTAATCCCAGTAGCCACACTAGCTTGCCATAGAAACCAGTTGGTAGCGGTGCACACATTGAATCCCAGAACAAGAGAGGATTATAAAATGGGAGGAGACATCTTTCAGTTTCAGTCTCATTCTGAGGTATTCTGGAGGCAAGATCACCGTTTTGGACTGAGGTATAGGTATGAGTCAGTGACTGGCTGCTTTGTTTTTCTAATCTTCAGGTTAAACCCCAATATCTGTCTCTGAGTTTTTATTAATCGTGTTACAGACTGAACTCAGGTAGCTAGACCCAGTGCTTAGCTGTGGATCTCTGCATCTGCTTCTATCAGTTAATGGATGAAGGTTCTATGATGACTATTAGGGTAATTATCAATCTGATTACTGGGAAGTTCAGTTCAGACAACCTTACAACTATTGCTAGGAGGCATAACTGAGGTCATCCTTGTGGATTCCTAGGAGTTTCTTTAGCACCAAATTTCTTCCTAACCCTATAATGGCTCCCTCTATCAGAATATCTCTTTCCTTGCTCTCCCTCTCTGTCCCTGCACCCAACTCAACCACCCTGTTCCCTCAAGTTCTTCTTCTTCTCCCCTTCATATTATTTTCTTTGTATAATTTGTTCTGCTTATGAAAAAAATCTGTAGTAGTAATTGTAAATAGTACTAACACTGATTAAATTATATAGTATGTTCAACAGAATAGAATAAGTAAGTTAGAATTATTAAAATCCTGATTGTCAAATGAGCAAATATAATAGAATTTGAATCATTTAGAATTCTGAAAGCTATTATGAATAGAAATAACCAGTTATCGAGCTATTTATTAAGCAGTACTACAAATCAAATTGTAACATTCTGAATAAGAATTCTCTACTATGTTGAATTAATAATAATTTTATCAAGCCTTATAAACTTTGCTGAAATAAGTCATGCCTAAAATTGGCAAATGCATGCAATTTTCAACTAATTTTACTGATTAAAATGGGGCATTAGAACAGATTTAATTCTTCCTCTGAGCAGCATCTGAATCCTTTTATAAATGATAATTATATTCAAAAATAATCTACTCATTGATCACAAGGTGTTAAGGATTGCACGATATACAGCTAATATGAAATACAGTCAAATATAATAATTTACAATTTTGTAGTTATTTCCTTCAAATTGCAACATTCTGTCCTGTGGATAAAAAGAAGTCTTCTAAGACTCAGGAAGGTAATAAATCTCAGCACACTCAAGAAAGTCAACAAGATTCAGTATGTTCAGGAGCCTACAAGATTCAAAATACCTTTTATAAATAGTATACAAGAAGTATAACAGGGACAAGAAATTTTGGTGGTTGGATGCTTAAAAATGGGAAGGAAGCTAGAAAGATTCTCTTAAGAAACCATCACCAGGGTATTTTGTGGTGTACATTTCAATGATACAACTCTCTTAAAAAATCTATTTAAGCATCTCCTTATCCATGATCATAGAAGTAACCCTGATTAATTTACTTGGTGAAACAGAACAGACTTTGATAAAATATATACTTTTTAGTATATCATCTGAGTTCTGTCTGACTGGACAGGTGTTTGTTCACAGATTCTCAGGAAAAGTCACGCAGCACAAATATACATGGAAAGGTACCAACAGAAAAAAGATAACTTGAGGAGGATTTACATGAGCACTAAGACAGATGTAGCACACACAAATGAAACTAAGTTAATAATCCAAAAAATTATTACATAATGACATAATCAAAAGGGAGAAAAGACATGTTCTCAGCATTAGCAAATGATTTGATGGGGGAAAAAGGAAGTCAGAAAGATGAAGGTTGATATTGACTTGCCGTTTCATATATCTGGGGCTATACATGTGAAAGGATGATTACTATCAGTGATCAGAAGCAGGACCCAAAGATTGCTACCAATATAAAAAATCAGAAATAAAAGCAATTACTTATAACAGGCAGACATTATCCTTGAACTTTATCCGTATAGAATTCTTAATCCTATCAATTTGACAATCAATGTTAGTATATTGAGCTTGGTTAATCAGAGTTTCAGGAAGAAGAGAAGCTGAACATATAATCATGCATTTCATCTTGAGAAAAAGACTGAATGCAGTAAGGCAATATGAACAAAATCTTCATCCAATGGATTGGCTAATATAAGCTATTAGAGATTCTTGGTTATCTCTGTCTTAGAGTCATATATGTATGTCAGAGACTGGGAGACAGCAGTGGAAGGGAAGGCATTACTCAAGGTTCTGGTTATGCAACAGACAGTGATTTCTGAGTAAATATGTCTCATTAAATAAATTATATGCTCAATATTTGTTTAAAATTTAATAGACTATTCCAATAGTTGTATAAAAAGGAATAGCTTAACATATGTATAAGATTATTTAAGCTCTTTCCTGGTGCGTTTCTGAAGAGGCTTCTCCTTGCCTCTTCTTCCTCTTCCTCTCTGTATTTCTCTTTCTCTCTTTCCACCCCACCCCCTTTAACTCAGTATAATTCCCATATAAAGAAAAAAGACTATTTAAATGGTCCTGAAGATTTTTAATTTCTCTAAAACCTTTTTAGTTTTGATCATAAGTAGCACCTTTTTAATAGAGCCTTTAAAATTATTGATGTCCAGTGGTGTTTATTACAACTTTCATTGTTCTTTAAATTTTAATCTCAAAATATAAAACCAGATGGCACCATAACAAAGCAATTACACAATAATGCAAAAAAGCTTTTCTCAAAAAACATAAATACCTAAATTATTTAAATTCCATACTTTTTATGAATACACTTAATAACATTTCTATAGAAAAACAGTCTCCTTTTCTACAAAATGGCAGTTGAAAAACAAGTCAAAGTCAAGGCTCTTACGCTTGATAGTCTAGCACAGAAGAAGGCTTGATGTTTTCCTGGTCTCTGGAATGGATTATGTTACAATTTTTTTTAGGTAAACTTAGTTTCCAATTAGAAGGAAGTAACTTACTTGGCTATTATTTTTATTGTTTTTATTATATTATTCATATTGTATTTTAATAATTTACTATTAATTTATTATTAACCTGTAAGTGTTCAGTGGTTTTTAGAAGTTCTCATATCAAAATTTGTATAAGAATTACTTGTTTCCGCATAGGATGTTCCGCATAGGATGTGGTGGGTATTACTTGGCATGGCAGCTGAGTTTGCATCTGTAATATTATACCTGGTGACAATTAAATAGGAAGTTGAAGGTGAATGAAAAATGTATTAGTTAACTTAATTGAAGCTGTTTTAAATTTTCAAAAAGCATATACAATATACTGACAATAGGCAGAGCCATGGTAATTTATTTGAACTAAAAATGATCAGTAAGATTGAAAATACAAACTCCCAAGGACAACTTTAACATAGACTATTGAAAATATTCAATAAAAATTAAAGCTTTCAAAAATTCAAAATACCAGCTCATACAATAAATCCATATATGTTTAAATAAAAGATATTTTAAAGGAGGAAGAAAAACAAATTTAATTCTCTTTTGTTGAGATGGTAATGAATGATAGAAGCAATCAACATTTCCACTTTCAGATAGGAAGTACCTTTCTAGCATCTTGATCAGGTGCAAACTTTTGCCTATATCTCTGCAACCAGAAGGTAGAAGGGCTTTTATGGTATTGAATGGTTGAAAGATTTTTAAGCTGGCTTTAATTAATGAATTTAAGTCATATAAAATATTAAGTTTCATAAAAGTATTGATCCCAAATCACAATAATTTATTGATATGCTTCATATGCTCCACCAATGGGAATAATTCCATTCTTGTTTCAACATTTGTATGGTAAACTCTAGTTCCATAAAGTATTATTATAAAGAAATGAGGTAATGTGTGAAGCCTGTAGCCATGAGTTAATGAGTCTACAAAAAATTAGAATAGCTTGTTTACCCTCTCCAACTTATAAAGTCAGAGGTGACTATCAATGAATCAAGACGCACCACAGCTTCCAAAAGCTTGTTCTTAGACTATAGAGCCATCTATGCTATGAGATAACAGTTTAAAAACCCACTCAATCAGTGCAACTATAAAAACCATTTCAAATGTATGAGATATGAAAAATCTGGCCACTTGTGAAGTGGCAGATGCTGTTGCATAATGGTGACAGATAAACACAAACACAAAACTGGTACTTTTTATAATGTCAGTAAATTTTAGAATCTAAAAAGTAAAATGTACATGCATTAATCTTTTGTTTTCTATTGCAGTAATTTTGCTTTTTGAAGAAATAAGATAAAACACTACAAGGCTTAATTCAATAATCAAGAACAAGAGTTGCAAATCTGTTATTGTGAAATTGGGCAACAAAGCTCCTGAAATCTTTATTTATATTTAAATATTTAAATATTAGGCTTTTATTCATTTCATTTATGTACTTGTCATCTTCATGATATTGTAGAAAAAAATTACATCTGTTATTATTTTAATTCTTTAAATATTACTTCTTTTCCCACAACCTTGATTTCCTGTCTTACCTTAAAGAATTTTATTGTCAGCTGGGTAGTGGTGCACACCTTTAATCTCAGCACTCAGGAGGCAGAGCAAGCAGAACTCTGTGAGTAAGAGGCCAGTCTTGTCTATAAGTCTCCAAAGTTACAGAGAAACCCTGTCTTGGAAAAAAATCACACACACACACACACACACACAAATACACAAAACACACACGTCATGGTTTTACAAACTTGTTTCTCTTGCATAATTTGGGATATTCAATAGGTTATATGTGCAGTCATCTGATCCAAGATTTTGATATTTTATTGCTACAATAAAAACAATGCATGACTTAAACTCTAAATTTTAATAGAAAACCAAATGTACCAGAATATAAGATGTACTACATGGTTGAGTTGCAGTTCTTCCCTAAAATATCTGCAGAAACTTCATGAAGAAAATAGAAATACATAAAGTATTAACATAGTTTGTATAAAGACAGAAATACTTGGGCTTAAGGACACTAACTTATTTCTTTTTGCTCTTTTTGAGACAGGGTTTCTCTGTAGCTTTGGAGCCTATCCTGGAACTAGCTTTTATTGACCAGGCTGACCTTGAACTCACAGAGATCCACCTGCTTCTACCTCCCAACTGCTGGGATTAAAGGCATGTGCCACCACCACCTGTCTAAGGACACTAACTTTCTACAAGAAAAATAAAATAAATGAAAATATTTAGCATTTTCATTAACTGAATTTAGCATTTAATATGAAAATAAAAGCGTATAAATTGAGCAATGCAAGTACAATGTGTTTTAAGAAAGTTAACTTAATTGGAAAGCTATAATAAGGAATAAAGCCCTCAATACTGTGCAACATTGGATTTCCATAGCATTACTAGTTTCCAATAAGGAATCATATGTAGTTTTACTTGTAATGTAATTTCTGAACTTTTGAGTTATGAAAACTTGCCCAAACATTGTCTTTCCTTAAACATCTGTATGTACTTTTTTTTAAAAAAATAACTATTTATTGTATAAAATATAATAAAAATATGGCCATTGAGGGGATTCTGGAAGAGTCTCTATGTCACTGATTGTGAGAAAGTATACAAATAAGTATTAACTGTGAGTAAAACTGTTTATTGAAGGCTTTGAAAACATACTAATATATCAATGGATTCTTAAATAAAGTAGATTACATAATAACCAGTCATAATGATACATATAGTAGTAAAAGATTTTAGAATAATTCTTAATATTGGTTGTGAATGTAAGTAGAGAGATCTACTTGTTTTATGATGTGGCAAGACAGAAAAATATAATTTAAGCTAAAATTAAAATAAATGGATATATTTATTTAAGGAGCATTTTTCTTAATGTTTGTTTTGTTTATTTATTTGATTATCTAAATATTAAAATAGTAATGAAAAGGTTTATAGACTTGAATGTAAAACTTTGTACGTGTATGAGTTGTGTATCATGTTGTATCTGACATTTTGTTTGTGAATATGTGTGTTTATATGCCCTTTTGTGATGGTGGAGAAAAGCTTGTAAAGTCACATGACAAGCTTTTTGTCTCCTTTGTCACCTTGAATATAGTCAAACTTTAAAAACTCCAGTTGTCTTTTCCAGTTTCAAAAGTTTAGAAGTTGTGAAGTAACAAAGTCTCTTCTGAGAATCAAAGCAGTCTTCGTGTTTTAATTCCATATAAATTTTAAAAAGCAAATTATTTAGTTCTAGCATACAATGGAACAGAATGTACATTCACATTATAAAAGGTACAATAAGGACAACAATGAGGAAGCAAGGTCCAGCGATGCAAATTTCAAACCATATATCTCTACAAATGATGACAATGAGAAAAAGGATTTTCATGTCTTCATGCTCCAGCTTTGTTGAAAGCAAAACACTTCTTTATCCTGGGCTTCTTTTACCTACTTTCTGCAAAGTTTTTTGGCAGATTTCCCATAATATGCCATCTACAACATTCTGAGGTTTCCAACAATATCCAGACTGTATCCTTATCAGTTTCATGTAATGGCCTGTCTTGGCCTCCATGTATGAACTCCTGTCACACACTTCACTTCAGCTCTTTTAATTAACCACGAAGGATGGTTCCACAACCACTTTATTTAGGGACTCTTCATGACTCTAAAGCTAGAATCACATGGTTTATGTTGCCAAATTCAGCTATCTGATAAGGATGGAACATAATGTCCTCCTTAATTTATTTTAGTGTAACCTTTGATTTGATAATATTTGAATAGGGAAACAAAAAATGTCCCTAGGTCCTTTTCTTTTACAAAGAACAGTATTGCCTGGATGGGTTTTGACAGAGTGCATCATTCCCTCCATTTCATTTCTTCTTCCTTTTTTTCAGTACAAAACAGGTTTTCATCATTAAATTTCCTGGTGCTATATTTCTATCCATAGGGTACATCTTGTGCTTCTTTATGCACTGTCTTTTGACTTTTTTTCCATTGTGTACCTGCATATATATTAGTAATTACATAACATAATCAATATCTGGCTGTCTTGAAATCTCCTCTGCCACAGAAATTAGTCAAAATTTAATATCAGGCAGATTCTTAGGATAAGGGCATAAAGCAGTCATATATTTTAATCTGTTTTAAAATTATCAAAATCTAATCTCCATAACCCAACATTGTGAAAAGCAACCTGGTAACATCAGAATCCATCAAACATGCAACAGGAAGACTTGAACATCCTAACTCAGAAGAAGTAGAAGAAAATGACTTTAAACATAACCTTATGAAAATGATGGAGACCTTTAAACAGGAAGTGAAAAACTCCCTTAAAGAAATAGAAGAGAAGACAAACAAAAAGTTAGAAGAAATTAATAAATACCTCAAAGATACTCACGAAAACCAAGAAAAAGCAATCAAACACGTAAAGGAAACAGTTCAAGACTTTAAGACCAAAATGGAAGTAATTTAAAAAATGCAAACCGAGGGATGGCTGGATATGGAAAATCTGGGTAAACAAATAGGAACTACAGAGACAAGTATAACAAACAGAATACAAGAGATAGGAGAAAGAATCTCAGATGCTGAAGTTACTATAGAGGAAATAGACTCATTGATCAAAGAAAACATCAAATCCAACAAATTCTTAAAGCAAAACATCCAGGAAATGTGGGACACCATGAAAAGATCAAACCTAAGAATAATAGGGGTAGAAGAAGGAAAAGTACTCCAGCTCAAAGGCCCAGAAAGTATATTCAACAAAATTATAGAAGAAAACTTTCCCAACATAAAGAAGGATAACCCTATGAAGGTACAAGAAGTTTACAGAAAACCAAATAGGCTGGATCAAAAAAAAAATCCCCTCACCATATAATAATCAAAACACAGAACATACAGAATAAATAAAGAATATTAAGAGCTGCAAAGGAAAAAGGTCAAGTAACATATAAAGGTAAACCTATCAAAATTACACCTGACTTATCAATGGAAACCATGAGAGCCAGAAAGTCTTGGATAGATGTGCTACAGACACTAAGAGACCATGGATGCAAGCCCAGACTACTATTCCCAGCAAAGCTTTCTTTCACCCTTGATGGAGAGAACAAGATATTCCATGACATAAACAGATTTAAACAATACGTATCCACAAACCCAGCCTTACAGAAAGTACTAGAAGGATAACCTGAACCCAAGGAAGCCAACAACATCCACAATAGCACAGACATCTGATAACCCTCCACCAACACAACTAAAAGAAGGGAAACACACAAACACTACCACCAAAAAAAAAAAAAAAAACAAAAAAAAACAAAAAAAAACGGAGTTAACAACCACTGGTCATTAATATCACTTAATATCAAAGGTCTCAATTCACCTATAAAAAAGCACAGTTTAAGAGAATGGATACTAAAACAGTATCCAGCATTCTAATGTTTACAAGAAACACACCTCAACCTCACAGACAGACACTACCTTAGAGTAAAGGGCTGGGAAAAGTTTGTCCAGGGCTGGAGAGATGGCTCAGAGGTTAAGAACACTAACTGCCCTTCCAGAGATCCTGAGTTCAATTTCCAGCAACCACATGTTGGCTCACAACCATCTCTTTCCTAACCATGACTGTAATTCTTTATTCCCACTTTCCTCTTTGGAATAATGTGCTGTTTCAGTACAAAAGACAAAATCAAAACCAAACCAAAAACCAACAACAAAACCTTTGATGAACCTCTGAAACTACTAAGATAAAGTAAATTGTTGTGTACATGATTATACGAATTTATCTTTTCTGTTTTTGTTTTGTTTTGTTTCAAAATAGGGATTTTCTGTAGTTTTGGAGCCTGTCCTGGAACTAGCTCTTGTAGACCATGCTGACCTTGAACTCAGAGAGATTCACCTACCTCTGCCTCCCAAGTGGTGGGAATAAAGGCATGTGCCACCACTGCCTGGCTAGAATTTATATTAATGTAACTGAAATTGCAAATGTTCAAAGTTTTTCCACTTATTACATCTTTTAGACAACATTTATAAAAAATTATGATGGAATGCTTTTGTCTCCAACAAAGTTTATACCAAATTTATGGATTGATAAACACCATAACCAGTGCTTACTGAATGTGGGATCAGATTATTTAGTACATATTGATCACAATTGTGTTTGCTTTACATTGATGTATCATTAACTACCTAGCATAAGATATTAATAATACCTGTTGGATAGATCAGTGCCATATTGTACATGTTGAAGAGTCATGCACCAAACTGCTGTCCCTGGTCTCCTAACATTCTTTCATAAATATAATCTGGCATTAAAGCCTCACTCTGTCCACTCACTACCGTCATCTGCATTTGAAAGCTGAATTTCTTTTCATTGATTTAGATGATGTTATTTCGCTTTGATAAAAAGATGTTCTGAACTACACTTTCTTCTCCATGCTTATTCAGTTAAATGTTGCTCATTTGGAAGATGTTTATTTTTCTCCACAATTAATATGGAATTAAATATTAAGAATTTCCTGAGAAAATTTTTACAAGAATTTATCATTAAATAATTCACAGTTTGTTCAGGTGATTGATTCTTAGTATTTTTACATTGTACATGGAATTTCTGAAATTGATGTCTGTAATTATACTTAAATTGTCTATGTAGTTAGGTGTCATCTTAAATTTGTTGCTTGTTTTCACATTCAGATAATACTATTTCTTCATTCCTGTCTTATAAGACTCAGAAGTCATTGTGCAAAAGAGTATTAAAGATGCCAAGATTCCAAGGTAGTAGACATATATAATAAAACCATATTTGCCATCATAACACAGTTATTACACACAGGAATTCACAGCATCTGTGACTATATGCAGAACCTACACTTTCATCCAAACCCAAATCCTATCAAGGAAAGGAAAGAACACATGGAGTCCCATCCCTAGGTAAGAAGCTATAAGTTAATGCTTATTCCTGGGCTTAGCAGCAACAATTTACTTCATAGTTGGAATCTCTCTTAGATTACACACACTCTGGTATTGGATATTACATTATTGTACATAAAGGTGGTACTAAATCATCAAAACATACTGTATGCCTTCTTGAAATTTTTAAATAATAAGCAAGACCAAAAATATGAGTTCATTACCATCTTCAGATATGATGCTTATTAATTTTTATTACTGTTAAAATTAATAGCTATGGTTTCCTAAACTTCTCTACTATATATTTGTATATGCAGAACATAATATATGTTTTATATATATTACAATTTCATTGCACTCCCTACATATTTTAAATTATGCATTAATTTTATATTCAACAGGCAGCAGAGTAGCAAAGTTAATTTTGGAATTTAAAAATTCTTTCCTACCCTTCTTTTCTTATGTTTAAAATTCTCAGGGGATTAAATTGGAAAAAATGAATCTCATCTTCAATTAGCAAGAAGAACATATGTATGCTCTTCATTAAAATCCCCAGGTATCAGTAGGAACAGTTCATTTTGGGTTTTTAGATAATTAAAGCCTCATACGCATCTCTGATACTCCATCTGGCATTAGAGTGTTTTTATCTATCGACCACTGGAAGTAACTGACATCTAAAAAGTTTGTTAAATTCATTAATTTTCGGTCAAATGGAATTTGGTGCTGCAGAGTTGAGTGCCTTATTATAACCAAATATTCTCAAAATAAGAAATAAATGAAAGCATTATCTTATTTGATAATTTTGCTAAACTAATAAGAAGAAACTCACAGTTTAGACAGGTCATAAGAAGACAGCAAATGTGCAAACATTAGTGTATAAAAAGTTTAAATATTTAAATAGATCAAATGATTATAGCTACATGTTCTCCATTCTTAAAGCCATTCATCACCCAACACATATTCAAACATGCAACTTATATGAAAACGCAGAATCATGTGAAATAATTTTTGAATTATATATAAACTATATATAAACATTTTCCAATTTAAGGTAACACTGATTATCATCTCCTGACATAAATCATCAGCTTTACACAAATAGATATCCAAATGCAGTCTTAAGGGAAATTGGTAGGACATTGGTATTGCATGTGTCTACATGAGCAGCCACATTCATCTCACGTACTGAAGGTCCTTCTCGAACCCATTTATGTATGATGGTTATCAGAATTTTCCATCTACTTAACATAGTGATATATGCAGGAGCATGACTTTTGATTCTCTTCTTTAAACACCTGGCAAATATACACATTCTATGATTGATCTATAAGTATAGACAGAGAGTCAGCTTATTGCATTTAGTCTATTTAGAACACTAAAATACAGCTACCATGTGGAGTAACTAGAAGAATTGTAAAACAGTTATATCACAGGTCTATAGTCAGGGAAACCCAACATCTAAGCGTGGTCATCTGTTTAGAAATTTTTTTTCTTTCTTTCTAGTTTTTCCCTTTGGTTTATCTTTTTGGTTTTTTGAGATAAGGTTACTCTACATATCCCTGACCACTACGGAACTCACAATGTAAACTCAGCTGGACTTGAACCCACAGAAATCCACCTGTACGTGCCTTCTCTATCATCATTCCATCATCATTTATGCACCGGCAATGCTTTAGCATGCATTTATGGAGACTCTCCAGTTGTTCCTATCCTGGGCAGTCCCAGATGCTTGTGTTATTGTCGTCATACCCAAGGTTCCACAGTCTTCCTTTATGCTGTCTAGCCAGCATTTTCTGGGTCTTCTTCTTTGATTTATCCCATGCATTTCTCCAAGCAGTGCTGTTTGGCTATCTGCAGCAATTCATTCTCATAACTTGGCAGAAATATCTCAAGCGCAGTTGCCTTATCCTGTCCTAAAGGAAGCCTTCTCTATACCGGTATTAAAACCACAACTGCTTGATATGCTATGCCACTAAAGAAAGTTAGAGTTAGGGTACAGAGATAAAAAGAGGTGTGTATATGTGTATGTGTGTGTGTGTGTGTATCACAGTCACTTTGTAATAGTCTCAGTTCATCCACTCTCTACTTGTTATTCCCATCACAAGTCACATTTAGTTGCACTGAAATTAATCTTCTAAAATATTTTGTGAAAGACAGATTCAAATCATAGCATTTCATGAATTAAGAACAAAAAGGAAGAATTAAACTACATGAAGACAATTTTTGCTTGGTTTAATTTCAGTATAGTTATGTTCATCAAGAAGCTGTATTGTGTTAGTGGTGTTTGATAAGATATACATTTGAAATAAACAATAATAGTATAAGCTGTTTTCCAAGTAGAATGGCATTCTATACTCCCATAAACATGATTAATATCCTATGATCAAGTGTGAAATCCCTAGTGCTATATTCTAACAAAGTGACTATTTATTGTTTACACGTGACTGGATGGTATAAAGAATACTGGAGCAATAGAACTGAATGATGAAGTAAATCTAAAACAGAATACTTTAACAGGGAAAATCATAAATGGAAAGAAATGTATACACTGGATATGCTTGAGTATGCAATCAAGAAATGACATATTGTAGGAACTGTGAGCAAATATGGGTAAAATGGTCAACTCACTTATGAGAAACAAATGAGTCTGCAACATAGATTGGAAGATTAAAACATCCTGAGACACTGTTCTATCTTCAAGGTATTAAGAAGAGTAAATCTTTTGTTCCAAGCTTTGTTTTTCACAATTTAATTTTATTTTCACAATTTAGCAAGAGATGAACTGCTTCTTTTTTCAGAAAACAAAGACTTAGGAATATAAAAGTTATAATATATAAGTAATTTAAATGAAATTCCTTTTTTCATAAAATTCCATTTATTGAACTACAAAGCATACAGAAAACAGTAAGTCTTTTTTAGTTGCATGCGTATTTAGGAAGAGACAAAGAAAGAGAGAGTGTGTGTGTGTGTTGATGTTCGCTTATGCATGCATGCATGCATACTTTGTTTTATTCCTCAGCTTTCTGATTAGTGTGCCTTGACCAGAAATGTATCATGTAAAATGTTCTGCTCCTTGAAATGAATCTGGCCATGCCTGGCATGCTATAGCCCATTTTATCAGCTCTTGTAGACAGTTTTACTATGTAATTCCTGTTCTTGTCTCTTTTCCATATGTCTTTTGAATCACAAGGTCCCAAATAGTGGAATTTACCTTTATCTTCTGCTGCAAATTTTGGCTTGGTGAAATATTGGCTCCTTTCCTGCTTCCTGATTGAAAGAGGTTTGAATTCAAATCACTTCCTAGTCTAAATTGAGTTTTCCTTTATGAAGTTCTTCCTTACATATTTGTCCTGCTTGTGGCCTGAGAGTTGTCATCACTATGCCCTTTGGCTGACTTTAGAGGGAAAAGCACTATCTGAGAGCAAAATGTTACAATTAAAATTAAAATGAGGTTCGCAGGTTTTAAAAAGACTATTTAAAAGAAGCACAAGGAAATACAGATGAAAGCAGCATGTGGCTCTTTGGATTTTATAGATAGACTTCTTTCACAAAGTGGACATGGCTTTTTCAATATATGCACTTTTGGAAGAGAAACAAAAATTGTGTATGCAAACATACAATATTAATGCTTCTGAAATATCTCAGAGGCATAGTACAGGAAAGACATTTTCCTATGGCCTATATTTTAAATTTAAAGTAGCAGAGAAATTTCACTTTTCTCTATTTTATGCTTTAATGACTGACTAATACATACTTGACTACTGCATTCACAGTTTTAAGAAATAAGAAGTGGCTCATTGTTCTAAATTATGACCCTGGTAGAGAATGAGGTTTAAAAAAGAATGACAGCTTTTGAATGGCCACAGCTTCATAATGCTTTGAACAGAATGCATGCAAACAGCTCTCCACTTCCTCTGAGCTGTATACTGTCTCAATATGGAAATGAATTTTGACTTTATGATCACAAAGAAAGGCAAGAAGTCTTTGGAGTAATTAAAATATTACAAATGAAAATTCTTTTACTGACATGTTTAGAGGTTTTGAATGTTGTCAAGTAATACAATAATAATCAAAATCTTCAAAGACAACTTGCATAAACCATGACTACTACAAAAAGCTTTGGAAAAAAATATCTGTCAGTTAGTTTTTATACATAAAATTATAAAATATCTTAAAATATAAGTTAAAATATTTTTTCTCATGTATTTCTTTTTCCTTACCTCTTTAAGAGTCATTTCTTGTCTAGGGCTCCCTTTTGTGTTTAAATCTGTGTCTTCAAATAAATTAGATCAAATATCTATGATATAGAATTAATTATAATTGGAAATAAAAATTTTGCAAGAAAAATGTACGCAAGATACATTCTCACATGCTATTTAATTTTTTCAATAACCAATACAAATTATAAATATTATTTTAAATATTTTAACGTTAAAGACTTTTTATAAAATTCAATCTTCTTAACTGATTTATGGTTAGGAAGTGCATACTACTTCATTTTTATTTGATATGAATCTCATTAAGAACTAATTGTCAAAGCACCATGTTTCTAGATTCTGTGGCTTATCCAATATAGTAACCATTTGAAGAAATTGGTGAAAGGAAGAACAATAATTTTTTAGCATATACACTTTTATCTTGAATTTAAATTAGAGTCATTCTATTGAAATAGAAGCCCAGAAAGAGATGTAAAGGATGTGATAGTTTTAATTGGTGACATTAATTGGGAATAAACATGAAGAGACTCTCAATGAGGCATTGTAGAGATGTACTCGGGGCATGAGCAAGTCTGTGGGTGACAGTTTTGATTATTATAACTGATGTGGGCTTGAAAAACCCAGCCAAGTGTTGATGACATGATTACCTTGTTTTGAGTAACTAAAAGAAGTGAGCATGAACTGAAAGTCAGGAAGTATGGAAGCATTCATTCTGTTTTTGCTCTTGATTTGTGGTTGTAATGACCCATTTATTGCAAGTTCAATAACTTTCTGACAAAAAAAATGGACTGCCTGCCATAAAAATATTAACAATTTTCTACACTGTCCTGGAATGAAAGATTGCAGAAACAATTAAAGACCTTTAATCTTGGCATTCAGAAGATACCAGTAAAAAGATGGCTAGCAGTTTGAAGGCAACGTGACCTACTTAGTGACTTCTAGGATAAGCAGCACTAGATGGTAAGACCTTGTCTCAAGATGAAAAAGTAAAGAAATAAAGAAAAAGTTAAGAAAAAAAGTAAAAGAAATGGTAGGAAGGAAGAGAAAATAAATAAGAAAAGAAAGATTGTTTTTTCATGGTTAATTTAAATAAGAATACAAAAACATATAATGTAACCATTGATTTATGGGGCTGTAGCTATTTAAACAAACACCAGAGACAATTACAGAACTTTTAAATTTACCTTCTTGTGTTACAGCATAATCAACTGAGTTATTAATGCTTTGAGAAGAAGAGAATTTATGTAACATTTATGTATATGCTGTATTCTATCACAGTGAAGTTTCTACCAATGTATATAAAATCAGCCTGGATTCATAACTATTTTGTTAGTTTGATATAAATCTTCCTGGAATTCCTATCATGCTGCAACATGGTATTTGAGCTAAACTAAATCTGTCTAAATAGGGCCAGTCATTCATATAAACTCCTAAATAAACCATTCATCTCTACTCTGAAATAAAGCTAATACTTTTATTTTTGCTGGTTGTTTGTTTTCATTGAAACAATTTTAACTTCTTTCTAGTGTTGCTATCTCTGTAATGCCATTTTAAAATGCTCTGGGTTCCTTCTGTGGTATCCCTGCTCAGATGATTCAGATGGGACTTGGAATATATTATAGAAAATATGAAGAGCTCAATACATCGAAAGTAGGACACTATCATGAGAGTGGAATATAGGAAGAGAGACAATTGTGTCAGTATAAATCTTGAAATGTCTAGCAGATTCTTTTTTTTTTTTGATTATAAAAGTCCAACTCTGTTTATTTTACCATCAAATACAAATCCAATTTCATGAAAACTTTCTTAGAACACACACCAAGATGTTGGGGAAAAAATCTTGCTGTTTAAAAATAGAGTCTCACAACCTGGGAACCTGTAAGTGGTAAGAATCTCAAATATCCACTCCATTTCTCCAGAGCACTTTACCTCCACCAAGACAAAAAAATAAAGGCACCTAAACTGGTGGATATGTCCTGACAAGTTAAACTTAAAGTAGCCCATGAAATTAAAGTTGCCAACTAGCCCTTCTTAGATACAGAAATTATTCTGTCTTATTCTGGGAAGCACAATGCACCACAATATCCTTAACAGGAGAAGAATGAAGCAAAATGGTCAAAAATCAAGTGACAGAAGATGACAACGATAAAATGAACCTTTGCTTCCTTTGTAGACAGAGGAAACCGCCTTTGGACACTGTGAAGGGGAGATGATAATCTTGTTTACAGCTTTCAGAAGGAAGATAGGTAAGGGGCAACCTCCTCTATATCTTCCAAAAGAAATACAGCCAAGATCAAATTTGATTTTTGTCCCAGAGCCAATTAGAATTATTGCATAGGATGTATTGTTTTAAGCCAGTAAGTTTGTAATCACTTCATTAAAGCAGTAAACAACACACTGACAGAGACACCCTTTATTTCCACTTAGCTTTAGAATTCTACATTTGGATATTGGGAGAAACTTTCTGATACACATAAAGTATATTTCTCCTTACTTCCCGACTCTAGCAGATTCTTTTATGAAGCAGGAATCCTGAAGGATTGTCTCTCACCTTTAGGCAAGTTCAACAGTCTTTTGTCTGTGGGTCCTGCTTGTCCAGTTCATCAAACAGTTCAGGCAAGACCAGTTTCTTGCCCAAATGGCTAACCAAATCCATAAGGATTCTCTTCGATGCTAACCTTCCTCTTGAAGTAATTGGCGCTGCCAGGAGCAGGTGCATCTTATTGTCATGAAAAGTCCTAAATTCGTAAACATTTTAAATGCCATATTTAGTTTTTGAAAGGTTTGAAGAATGCCTATCCATCTGAAATACATATCTATCCATCTAGAAAATCTAACTAACATGACTACAAGCTTGACTATTATAGATGACTCTCTATTAACCTGTATTTCTTAAATATACATTACATTTTAACTGAGCTACATAAACACAATACCTTAATCAAGAGCAGAAATACATATACACAGTATAACAAAATTGACCTGAAATTTGTATCAATAAACCAAGATCCATACCAATGCAAAATATCCATCTCTATAGCATATCCTCTTTTAAGATTTGAAAAAAAAAGCATATTATTGTCTAATATGTTTCCTATTTAATTCAAGTAAATTTATAGGTAGGTAGTAGAAACTTCAGATATAGGGAACAAAGCCTTTGGTATTCTTTCATGAATTTACAAACTGCTGATGATAAAATTAATACATGTTCAATGCCCTTCAGGTCTACTGTTATCTGGTTAGCTACAGGGTAGCATGTGGTATAGTGCCCAGGGATAGAGTCTTGTTATTTGTACAGGAAACAAATTGAATTCTACAATCAGTGCAACAAAAAGTACAATAGTAAAGAAAAAACAAGAAAAAATAGAACTATTTTCATTTTATATTTGCTATATCAAAATACTCATGTGAATATGTTTTTCATTGTCTTATATTAAAATAGATTTATGATTTTATTTTATCGATATGGTGTTTCCTTTCTATGTACTTCTGTGTTACATATGTCTGTAGTGCCCTTAGAAGCCAGAGGAAAATATTGGAGATCCTTGCAGTGGGGTTAGAGAAAGTTGTGAGCTATCACTGTGTACTGGGAATCAAACCTGGGTCCTTTGGTAAGAGCAGCTAGTGATCTTAATTGCTGAGTCACATCTCTAGCCCCTTTTCATGATGTTTTAAAAATAAAGACATTATCAGACAAATCAATAGAAACCTACAATTATAAGTCACATATTCACTTGCCAAAAGTATTTTACACCTCACTCTTTTAGTACTTAGAGAAAAGTTAGAAACCCAGATTCCCTCAACTTTTACTAATTGATTTCCTTGCATTTAAAAAATAATTAAGAAATTCTTAAGTAAATGAAACATTTAGTATATGCCAAGTTTAGGAGAATGTAGAGAGTATCATATCACATTATGGATTACAGACAATAAATAAGAGCATTACTGGAAAGCAGTTAAAAGAGGAATCTTCGTCTTCATATATATATATTAATGCAATTCCAAGATGACTTACATAACATGCTTCAAACTCACTCCAAATCGTGGTCATAAAATTCTAAATAATCATGTCAAAATTAAGTTCTGTTAAATACCACAATTACTATTTTGTGCAATATATGCATAGAATAATTCTAGCAAATGTTAAATATTTCTATTGCTATTTATAGAAAAGTAAAGAATATAATAATTTAATTATAGGTTTATTGATATAAGTGGAGGCTTTATTTATCTGAAGATAAAATGTAACTCCTGCATACCCGTGTACTGCGTAGTATATTTGTACTGATTTATGGTTTTTGATAAGTATATATATTTCAATATAAATCTTTAATTTATATGACCATAACCTCATCATGGGTGTAGACCATCTGTATATATACACGCAATATAATATTGTCAGTGAAAATATCAGTTCTCATCTTTCTAAAAGGAGTAAGAGTTTATTCTAGAGCCATTTTGAATGACAGTGACACGGGAGCACAGACACAGTTTATCTCAAATTCCATGTCTCAGGTTGGAAATAAGTTCTCGGAGGTTATCATCTTACTGAACAAAAAATCCATAAACCAAGGCATGTTTGCAATGTATTGATGAGTGCACTTGAGCGGAAGCTGCAGTAAAATATGGAAGGCGTTTTATAGGCCTAAGATACTATTGGGTGACGACTGTAGCTTTTGGTTTGGTGGAAGTTAATAGTCTACCAATTAATAGATTTCAAAGGCATTTTAGTATATTCATTGTTATGCTGAGGTGAGGAAGGAATAGCTGTTGTCAGGGATGTGTTGGGTGCAGTGCTAATACCATTCTAAGATAGCTAGTGTTTGGACCTGCACCATTCCAAACTCTCCGTAGTACTGCAGTTTTAGTGAGTACATCAGACTCTGAGGACATCGTTTAATGCTCCCAAATATAAAGTTCCTATTACATTTCAATTCTCTTTTTAATCTTCTTTATTTTACTCCTAGTTTTATTTGGGCCTACTGAAAACATCATTATCAACTTTTTTCAACATTTATGAAATTGAAAAGGGAATTTTTACACAACATTCATATATGACAATTCTTTGTATCTCATAGATTATATTATTAAATATCTAAATCTCTGTGAATTTCCTGTCAGTGATAAATATGAAACCATTATTGTTATTTGAATAACATGACTACAGAATACTTTGAGCTAATCATTAGGGGTGTGACTTTTGTTTCTTCTTTCTTTATATTTTCTATTATATAGGATAAACACATAAGATTTATATATAAGGTAGAATTAACAGAAAGGTTAACCAAGCTGTATCTACAACTAGAAATCAAAGAGTGAGTAATACTCATAAACTGTTGGGGTTGCTTGTTGGGGTTTCTGTCCTGCCCGGTTCCCACAGCCAGTAAGCCCCAAAGAAAACCACACACAGTCTACATTAGATATAAACTGATTGACGCATTAGCTCAGGCTTCGTATTAGCTCTTCTAACATATATTAGCTCATTATTCTTATCTATGTTAGCCACATGGCTCAGTACCTTTTTCAGTGGGGCATGTCACAACCTGCTTCTTTGGTGTCTGGACAGGACTGTGGAGGCAGCTTCCTTCTTCCCAGAATCCTCCTGTTCACATTCCTCCGCCTCTAATCCCTGTCTGATTATCCTGCCTATACTTCCTGCCTGGCTACTGGCCAATCAGCTTTTATTTAAAACGTATTTGGCAGACTACAATTGCCCCACACCAAATAACAGCATTTTTCAATTTATTCAATCCATGACACCAGTCCATGGCATAGTAAGACTTATGTTTCTGAGGATGCCCAACACAATTAAAGGAATCTAGATAATCGCTCACAGACATATATAGATACATGACACTAATAATTTGAATGCTGTTAAGTTGATAATCAAAATACCTCAACAGAGCTCTTGTCTACTCATTTCTGATTTTCAGATGCAAAGAAAGTGAAAATGACAATTATTCCTAGAGATTTTATTCCTACTTTAAAGAGTTCCATAAAGACTTCCTTCAATCTTTCTGTGAATGATACATTGATATATTGATTGTGTTCCTGAAATAATTATCTTCTGATAACTCCACATTTGCCATTGCACTTTATGGTTAAATTCTTCAATAAGAAGTACTTCAAATTCATAAATCTGAAAATTAATGCCCCACTATTTGAAAATAGATTTGCATATACTTAATTTTACCATTCTTCCTAGGTTTGAATCCTAAGCTTTGGCTTTTTCTGTTTATATGCACCTACTTAGCAATTTTCAATTCCCATGAAATAAATAATGCCTATAAGCTGAACATACTGAAGTTTATTGACTATAATAAAGATTTTCTCAAATTCCAAAGGATTAGAGTGCAACTCAATTGAACTGTTTAATTAGTATCTGAAAGTAAGAAGTAAAATTTAAGTAGAGTTGATCTCCAAATCTTATGTCAGTACTTTTTCTGTTATAGATTTCAGAGCTTAAGTAAGGTCAATCACAACCTCCCAGTTGCTCAATACCAAATAATTTGAGTCAGTGTTCAGTCAAAACACAAAATGAAAATACATCAAAGCAATTCAAACTGTAACACACGTTGCTTTTCTGTGTGTGTTGGACATCATTTTTCAATTTCCCTTTCAAGGTCAATAATGTCATTGTACTTGCTGTTTTCAAAAGAGCCCTGAAGAAAATAATATTTGGCACTATCTTTCTGATGTCATCTTTTTTACAACTTCACCACTGTTCACTTGTCTATATACATAAAGCTTTATTGACCTTGGAATATTGTAAGCTTCTCTCAGCTGGATATCTTACCATCTATTTCATATGATACTTTCTGAATAATAACTAATTGTATGAGATTTTAACATTAGTTCAAATGTCAACATCTTACTGAGCCCTTGGCTACTGACCTATCTATTCAAAATGTTTCCTCTCTGTCTTCCATCCCCATTTTTCTTTTGCTTTATGAGTTATTTTTCCTAAAGTAATATTCACCTTCCGGTATTGAATAGAGTTTAGTTCTCCATTAGACATATTACTTGTTTTAATGATTGTTAAAATAGAGTCTCGCTAGGTAGTTTATGCTGACATTAAAATCTCTGTCTTCTTCCACAGCCTCCAAAGTGTGAGGATTTCAGTTATATTCTTATGTGTTTTTATTCCTCCTATTAAAATGCCAACTCTTCCAGACAGGAATAAAGTATAACCAGGTGTCCTTACTACTTATTAAAAATAATTGTTGATAAAATTGATGGAGTTTACAGTAAAGAAAAATTCAGAAAGGGAATTTGATAATAGTCATCTTCATTATAGGCTTTCTTTCTTATTTTTAATTGCTAAATTTACATTTCTTCCCTAATGGTGTATAGAGTTCATCAAGACAAGACAGGTTAAAGTTATTACTATATCTGAGGAGTCTTATGAAAGTAGTGCATTTATGATTAAGTATCTGCTAGTAGATTTTGCTCTGCTAATAATTTTAAAGTATATAATTATGCATATGAATGGTGATGGTTTTGATATCCTTGTATAAATATTTCTCAAGTGAGTAATTTTCATTCAACAATAGTAAATTGTGATTTTAGGGGCATGTTTTCATAAAAGGTCTACAAAACATTCTGAGAGAGTCTAACATCATTCAAAACATGGTATTATCAATTGAATAGTTATTAAAATTTTACTATTTTCAATTACTTCTAGTACTATATATGTTTCATATAACACTTAAATTTTATTTCTATATTTTGATAACACATTTCTCTTTGTCTATATTATCTTTATTTTGAGTTTTTACATCTTAGTATATGACAGAGTTTACTTTCATGGAAGATCTCGTTGGTTCTTCAAGACAGGTTTTCTCTGTACATTTGGATCTTGTCATGAAATTTGCTGTATAAATAAGGCTGGTCTCTAACTCACAGAAATTCACCTGCCTCTGCTCCTGAGTGCTGGGATTAAAGGAAGGTGCCACCACTGCCTGGCTGATTACTTATTTTTTTCATTCCTACACACCATTATACACAGGGATAAATGTATACACCAAAACAGAAATAAATAAATATGCATTTAAAAATATTTTTAATTTATTAATGAGTACTTTGAATGAAAATATTACTATATGATTTTGTATTATTTTCTATCAGTGACATCTAGATAAAATTTATTTTCTAAAGTCCTCAGTTATTTCAATAATTATTTCAATTCATTTCCAGTAACAGAAATAAGAATGTTTTTGGAGACTTCTTTATATTAATGTCTAAATATACTGAAAATAGAATCAAATAAACCATCCTTTCTTACAGTAATTTAAATGATGAAATAAATACCACCATAAAATATGTAGGGATAAACTATCAAAATAGGTGAAAGAGCTGTATAATTGAAGTTTTACAATAGTGGAAAGACAAATGTAACAACACATTTGAAGAAAGAAGCACATTCCAAATTCCATACCCATGTTTTAGAAGAAATAATACTAAGAAAGTGGCTGTATCACAGAAAGTAATATACTGATTAAGAGCTTGTTGTATGTTCTCTGAAACTATTACAAGAAATTATAATAAAATATTTAAGAAAAGGTTAAGTCATTTTGAAAATGACTATAATATTCAAATTCATGCACACACAAGTAAATGCAACAAAAACAGAACAGATACTTTTGAATGCTAGAAGAGCTAGGATACATTAATTAGAGTGATGTCATTAAAATACATGATATACTTAAAGATACTTAGGATACATTAATTAGAGTGATGTCATTAAAAAACATGATATACTTAAAGAATGATGTCCTTACAGACCCCTCACTTTGTATACTCTATATGTACCTATGAAAAAATTGAAAATAATGATTATAAGAATGGCACATTGCCATCTACTGCTTGATCAGCTGGTGCTCCATTACTCTCCAGCCTTTCTGTGCATGCAGCATCAGAGCCATTAACTCAGTCAGTGTTCAATTATAGATATCATTTTGTTTTCTCTCAGTTGACTTCCTGTATCTTCTAGCATCTTGATTTTCCCAACTTCCCTTTTACTCCTTGCTGGATTTCCACAGCACCATGGTTCCTTCTTTATTCTGAGGACAGTTTCTTCTTAGTTTGTCTGACTTGGCAAATTGTTTGAAGGGCACACGTATTCTGGCATATTATTTAGAGGCTTCCAGAAGAGTTTAGAACAGTATTCATAGAACTGTTTCTTAGCTTCGGTAACTTCCAAAAGTTTTCTATGAAGATTCTTGTAGTTTTAGCAATTTAAGTGTAAAATTCACAATACAAACTTTAGAGGTGAACTTTATGACTGAAAATAATTGGTTTTCCTGAAAATATCACCAGTTAACAGATTTGGCTTTCCCTTAATGAAAAAAAAGATAGCAGAAATAATTGCTTTTCTGTTTATTTACACATCATTCTTAGATAAAACTGATTAAAATTTATTATGAATTTGTTTGTTCATCAAACTTAAAATATATTAAATAAAAATGAGTAGATGATAAGGAGATGGATCACTGAATAAACATGCTTGCTGTACAAGTTTGAGATTTTAATTAAAATTTGCATAACCAACATAAAAGAGCCAGACATGTAGTACAGGTGTTTGTAATCATAACTACAGAGAGATCTACGAGAGAGACAGGAGAATTCCACAAACTTAAGGGCAAGCACAGTGGAAAAACCACAAAAATCAACCAAGGAAACAAAGTACAAATATATCTCAAAATGGGAGAAGAAAAGACCAACTCCCAAGGTTGTTTTCACTTTTATATATCTATATTTACTCAGTTATGCACATAAATATGGTCATCTATACATATGCAACACATGCAAATATAAACAAATACATATACAGCAAACAAACACAAAATAATGGAATATTGATATAAATCATTCCAAATATACAAGCTGTAATGACGATCTATCATCTATGTACCTAGCATCTATCCTTAACATATTCATCAACCAGTGAAATATATTTTTAAGTTGTGTGACATATTTGATGACATATATCAAGAAATACTGTTCATACTAAAGCTCTAGATATAATTTCAACCTCATACAGATAGATATAGATGATAGATATATAATAGGTAGGTAAGTAGGTAGGTAGATAGATAGATAGATAGATAGATAGATAGATAGATAGATAGATAGATAGACAGATAGATTGAGGGATGAATGGATGGATGGACATATGGACAGACAGATGGACAGATACACAGACAGGCAGACAGATAGATGGAGATATGTTAGGCAGAACAATCAATCATCTACCACAAGTATAAAAAATTTAAGCTATCCATCACTGTTTGTGTTTAAATTCATGTTCATGGTGCAAATTTATCTATGATAATGGTGAGTTCAATAGGAAAGGGATGGTGAGACATTGAAAAAATAAAACACTGAAATTGCTTTGAATATTATGCAACTAATCTATAAAAACGTTTATAGATTTATGGGATGTTGCTTTATGCATTGCCACACATCTTCTTTTCTAAAGTTATTCATCTCCTTGTTATTTTGAAGCCCTTGGTACTCTAAAACCACTCTAATCACAGGAATAGCCAATTTACTAGCAAGAATACTAAATTTATCTGCTAACTATGAGAATGATAGAGAAATTAACTAACTTAACTGAAAGATTTAATAAAAGTCATAAACATAAATACTTTTGAAGCTATACTTCATGATGTAGAATTCCCCACTGTATGCTGTGAATACGATTGGTTAATAAAGAAACTGCTTTTGCTTGATACTTAATATAGATTCAGTGGTGTTCTAAAGTTGCTACTAAGATGAAACTTAACCCTTTGAGAACCTCATATTGAGAATCCTCTCAAGTAAAATTAAAACTCAATTTCAAAATATATTCCACCTATCCATATATCCACAAAATTACTCTATTATATCAATAATTGTTTCCCAAGGCTGCATTCAGTATTAATATCTATGCTCTTTTAACCAATGCTTCTTAAGCTCATCTTATTGAACAACTAACATTTGACATTTTGAATCTTTTGGTGGTACAAAAGCAGAAGTAAAAAGCATAATAAGAACTTTCATATAAAATGTTATCTGAACAATTATTTGCTGCAGGAGCTCCTTCTACTCCTTCAGCTAATAGCCTTTAAGATACCAGCCCACTGGGGCGTGGTCTCTTTCATTTTAAAAAGCCAAGGCAGCCCTCCACTTGCTCTCTTGCTTCGGACTCTGATTCTGGCTGACTAGACTCCTTTCCTGGTCATGTAGGATGGTGCTCTGTAAGTTTTTTCCCCTCAAATAAATAACCCTTTTAATAATAAGTCCAAACTGGTGTGGGATTGTTTCATGCTTTAATTGTTAGCCCAAGTAAATAAATACAAAGCTTGTAATTGCCTTTGTAGCTGCATCTTTTACATGACAAAAGTTTGAAATTTAATAAAAACAGAAACACTTTTAAATCCAGCCATAAAGAAATAGTGTGTGTACATACAAGATACAAGCATATGCACGTAGAAATATATTTATTTTCATATCTACTGTATATTTATGAATTTTGATTCTATGATTACATGCCTGGATGAGTGAGCAGTGTGATAATGACTTGATGGAACTGGGTATGCAAACTGTTACATTCACACTACTCTCTGGAGTCTTTAAGAGCAAATGTGATGAAGTAGTGCATACAAACATTGATAAAATAGAAAGGATGTGTACATTAATTTTAGGTCTTCAATTTTATTACCAAAGCAAAAATATCTAGCGGGATAAATGGAGTACGGAACACAAATGAAATATAACTTACAAGTTTCTTTAGCAATTTATTTTTGAAACATGGATAACTTTGAAGACAAATATTTTTTATCTAAGAGCAAAATTATTAAATGGATACAATACATATCATAGAGCCTTCTATGTCCAAGTTCATTTAGTGTTAGTGAAAACTGGCAAATAATTGTGTCTTCTCGATTTTCTAGCCTAATGGTAATTATAGCTTTAAATACCTTTATGTAAAGACACATAATTCATAAGAATTCATCCTAACTTACAGATAAACTTCAGATTTTTGGAGTGTTTCATAGACTGTGTAAAAGAAAACAATAGATTTTCTATGAATATGCAAAAGATAAATGTTTTTTCCAGTTACAAATTAAATTTATTTTAGCCTTGTGTATAAAAATAAGAATCCATATTAACAGGAGCTGGTACTGGAGTTATTGTGGATCTTCTTAGGTGTCTCAGCAAGGGGAAAGAGCAGGGGAAACAGATGGAAAAGAGCAGGTGCACAGCTGTGGATGTGAGAAGCTGATTCACAATGATGACACAATTACTGCTCAAGATGGCAACAATGGCATGTAATTTAAAGTGAATACACAATAGAAATGCAATAAATCAAAATAAGAAATGAAATCTGAGTTCCAAGTATAAAGCAGTCACAATGTTTTTCATATATAAGTGTTTGTTTGTATGCGTTTATGATTGTGTAGGTATATGTGCATCTATACATACACATTTACTGTCTTAAAACTAAAATTGAAACCTTCTTACTATTATGTAGTTTGAATGAGATTGTCTTTCAAAATCTCAACTATTTAACTCTTTGTCCCCAGTTTATGATGATGTTTAGGTCTAAAAGCAAAAGCCCGAATAAATTCCTTCTTCTAGAAATTGCCCGGCACATGCTGTATTATCACAGCAAAAGAATAGTAGCTACCATATAAAATAATGCTGACAGCTATTTATAAAAATGTATTAAAATGCAATATTCAAAATGCAACAATATGTGAGAAGAATTCTGCTTTCTACTTTGAAAGACAATATAATCATTTTTAAAGAAAGAAGCTTCTAAAACCACATGTGACCACTTAATACCAGATCTTCAAAAGAAATACACATAATTATCTACAAAATAGAGCTACATATAGTTAACTAATATATAAACCACACACAAGCTTAAACACATACATATTTCCATTTGCCTTGTCTTAATACCAACATACAACTAAAAATTTAAATGATTGGTAATATTCTTTTGCAGTCTGTGGGGGGTAAATTCCACAGATAGGCTTAAAATCATATGAAATGCTATTTAGGAAAATATTTCTCAGTAATTATTTTCTCCATGATTAGTAAAATGATGTTTATGTATAAGCTTAATGTTCATCCATATAGATTAAATAGACTTTATCCATGAGACAAAAGGATGTTTCAACATACACAGATAATATATGCAATAAACCACAGAAAAACACTTAAAGACAACAATCACACAATCATCTTGGCAAATGCTGAAAAAGCCTTGAACAAAATGTAGCATTCCTTTAAGATAAAAGTCCTAGAAAAATAGCACTATAGTGAACATAAATCAAGACAATAAAAGCTACGTATATGAAATTCCCAGCCAAAATCATCCTAAATGAATAAAAACTTGAGGTAGTCCTGCTATGTAAGACATGGCTTTCTGCTCTTCACTCCCCTTTTCAATATTGTGCTAGAAGCACCAGGTGGAGCAATGAGCAAGAGGAGGAAATTGAAGAAAATAGGAAAAGGAAAGGTCTAACTATCCTTATTTACAGGTGATATAATATATATTATGCACTAGATATCCCAAATTTTCTATGAAAAGTTAAAAATATGATAATCATATTTCCCAGTTTGCAGATGATAAGACATCTTATCATCTCATGATTTGAGGAAATTCATTGTCCTTAAATACAGTATCATTTCATTTTTCCAAGAAAATTAAAGTGGTATTGCCAAAGTAACATATATGTAATGTATCCCACTTAACAATGAGTATATTTCAGTCCATGAAATCGATTTTGTATGTTTGATTTATGCACATAAGGCAGAAAAAATAAATATCTCAGTAATCAACCATTTTGTATCAAGGTAATACTCTTATTTAAATATGTTCTCAAAAAATAAAGTTGGAAGAGAAATTACAAATTGTTGTTAAAAAAAATAGGTATGAACCTGGCTCTTATGTGTTTATCTTGGCTTATCGAAAGAGAAAATTAAGAATGATAAAACAGCTCAAAATCATCACTGTATTATATTAACTAATTTATTTTTAAAATAATTTTATTAAAATGTTTTGTTTTGGTCACATGTTTTAATTGTTACTTTCGCATCTTAAATATAGAAAAGCTAATTGATAATGAACACTAATTAGTTACCTGGTGCTTATATTTTACAAAATTCCTCTTATCTCTTTCCTAGCTTTGTCTGATACAGTCTCTTTAGGAGAACAGAAGCATTCAGTGGAGCCTGCCAAACACAGCAGCTTATAGATAACTCAGAATTTTAAAAGGCTCTCAATAGCAAAATATAAATGTAGAACATGTTCTGGCAGTCTCCAGAAGCCTAATTAAATGTCCGTTTCCTATTTGATATCTTAGATCACAGAATTGTGCTGTATAAAATTTGTTATATACATATCATCTGTTTTTGAGGGGAGGGAATAATGAGTGAAAATGTAAAGTATATTAGAGAACATTTAACAAGCTTCAAAAGGTAGAATGAACTATGCAAATCAACTCATATACACTAAAGTAACTTTTAACAAAGTTTGAAGGTATTTAATTAAGTCCAAATATTGAGCTCAAATAAAAATGGTATATACTGTTGGAAGTTTACTTTGCATTCATTGAATGTTCATTTGTGTTAAGTTAATGAAAGAAATTTGAACTTTACCCACTGCTTTATATGGCTCAACCAAAAATAAAAAGTGTTTTTGTTATTAATCATGTTGTAAGCTCTGATACTAAAATTCAAAGCATATTTATTAACTCCTTAAGACCAATAATTGTTCACAGAGGTTTCTGTGCCACCCAATCCTGAAACCATTCAGTCCCAAAGAAACACACAGGGGCCTCCATGACTTTTAAACTGGTTGGCCTATTAGCTCAGGTTTCTTATTAACTATTATAACTTACATTAACCCATAATTTTTGACTGTGTTAGCCACATGGCTTAGTACCTTTTATCAGTGAGGCATTCTTATCTTGCTTCTTCTGTGTCTGGGTGTGAATTGCAGATTGAGACTCCTCTTCCCAGAATTCTCCTCTTCTGGTGACCCAGCCTATACTTCCTGCCTGTCTACTGGCCAATCAGCATTTCAGTAAGCCAATAAAAATGACAAATATTTAGAGAGTATAAGACCATTGTCTCACAGCAAATAATGCTTATTTTATATCATATCAAAGAATGTTATCTTCAAGGAGAGACTGATAATGTTAATTTCATTTGACATTAAAAACACAAAGTTAAAATGTCTAGATAAAAAGCTACCACAGTGGAAGATCTAAAAATTCAGGAGACTGATGATTCTTTCTCCACCCAAGGTCTGAAGTACAGACTGGCTATTTTTAAAAAAATAAAATATTACAAAACCTTTAACCACAGAATAACATATCAACTTTTTATACTGCATAATGAGCACATATGACATTATTTATTTATTCTCTTCAATTTTAAAAGCCTTGTCCTGGTGTCCTAACATTAGAAGTAAGGACGAGCAAAAGGAAGTTACAACATTTATTGTTATTACAGCAAAAGAAAAAAAGCCAAAAAAAATCTTCACTAATCATTGACAAGCTCTGAAAATTTTTCAAGGATCAGAGGGTAAGTACTCAAAGAATTTAGGATGATATTTTTTCATGAGGGACTTTCTTTTGTAACATGATCTGATTTCTACCAAAGCATTGCTTTAAGTTGAGTATGTTGTGCACACCCCTAATGCCAGATTTCCAGAAGCAGAGGCAGGCACATCTCTTTGAGTTTGAGGCCAGTTTGATCTGCATAATTAAGTTCTGGGCAGCTAGTCATATATAATAGAGAGATCCAATTTTTTTATTTTTTTATTTTTTTTTTTTTGGTTTTTCAAGACAGGGTTTCTCTGTAGCTTTGGAGTCTGTCCTGCAACGAGCTCGCTGGTGTTTAACTCACAGATATGCACCTGCCTCTGCCTCCCAAATACTGGAATTAAAGGTGAGAGATCCCATCTTAAAACAAAACAAAATGAAGATATTTTATTTGAGGACTATATGTGTGTGTGTGTGTGTGTGTGTGTGTGTGTGTGTGTGTCTGTGTGTGTATTTTGTATGTATTTGTGGGAATATAATAAAGTCAATTGGTAATATGTCAAAATATTTAACTCTGGCAATAGCTTCCATAGGAGTTATTTTGTTAAAATTTACATATTTCTTAGTCATTTTATTCTACTATTTTAGACACTGCTTTGCTGCATGTTTACATTTGGATACCAAACACATACCATTTTTGAAGAATTATTCCCTGCAGGGTAAGAAATTAATTATTTTCTTAAGAAAATAATGTCTGGCCATTCAGCTGCAGGGCTTCTCCCAGATACTGGCTTTTCTGCTATCCCACCCCAGCTTGCCGCCAAGCTCCCTTTTCCATCTGCGGGGTCCTAGGATCTCAAAAAGCAACCTGCTTCAGGGATGAGGCTCTAGGGACAAGATGGTGAGCGCAGGGCAGCAGGGGTTCCTTTGTTTCATGGAACTGCAGCTACCATACTTTTGCCCACATGGTCCTTGGTTAGCAAGTGGCAATGATCTAGAACCAGCAGGACCATCTGGAGGAGCTGGCATCTACCAAGCTTGTGCTTTTTTCTGCAGGGTCCTTGACCAGCAAGTGGCCCTGATCCAGTACCAGTAGAGCCATCCAGAGCGGGTCCTTAGAATCACCACCACAGCCTGCTTCAGGGAGGAAGTAATCTCAGAATCAACTCCAGTGCTGAGGGGACCTAAGAGAGGACAGAACAAGAAAAATCCCCCAAGTACACAGTCAGTCACAGCAAAAGGAAAAAGCCACCTAGACTCTCCTGACCACATTCAAAGGAAAAGATGGATAGGAGCCAATCCAAGAATTCCTTCAACAACCTGAAAAGCAACATGATAACACCAGGATCCAGCGAATATGCAACAGGAAGACTTGAACAACCTAATCCAGAAGTAGTAGAAGAAATCAGTGTTAAACGTAATATTATTAAAGTGATAGAGACCATTAAAGAAGATGTGAAATCTCCTTTAAAGAAATGGATGAGAAGGCTAACAAAAAGTTAGAAGAAATGAATAAATCCCTCAGAGATACACTAGAAAACCAAGAAAAAGCAATCAAACAGGTAATGGAAACAGTTCAAGACTTGAAAACCGAAATGGAGGCAATGAAGGAAACACAAACCGAGGGATGGCTAGATATGGAAAATCTGGGTAAATGAACAGGAACTGCAGAGACAAGTATAACCAACAGAATACAAGAGATAGAAGAAAGAATTCAGATGCTGAAGATAGGATAGAGAAAATAAACTCATTCATCAAAGAAATGAGCAAATCCAACAATTTCTTAACAAAAAAATCTGGGACACCATGAAAAGACCAAACCTAAGAATAATAGGGGTAGAAGAGGAGAAGAATTACAGCTCAATGGCCCAGAAAATATATTCAACAAAATTAAAGAAGAAAACTTTCTGAACCTAAAGAAGGATATTCCTATGAAAATACAAGAAGCATACAGAACACTGAATAGACTGGATCAAAAACAAACATCCCCTTGCCATATAATTATCAAAACACAAAACATACAGAATAAAAAAAAAGATTATTAAGAGTTGCAAAGGAAAAAGGTTATGTAACATATAAAGGTAAACCTATCAGAATTACACCTGACTTCTCTATGGAAACCATGAAAGCCAGAAGGTCATGGATAGATGTGCTGCAGACACTGAGAGACTTTGGATGCAAAGCTTCTATAACCAGACTTCTATACCCAGCAAAGCTTTCTTTCACCATCAATGGAGAAAACAAGATATTCCAGGACAAAAACAAATTTAAGCAATACATAGCCACAAACCCAGCCTTACAGAAAGTATTAGAAGGAAAACCACAATGAAAGGAAGCTAACAACAACCATAACAACACACACATCTAACAACCCTACACAAACACAACTCATAGAAGGGAAACACACAAACTCTACCACACCCAAAAAAATAGTAACCGGAGTTAACAACCACTGGTCATTAATATCACTTAATATCAGTGGACTGAATTCACCTATAAAAACGCACAGGTTAAGAGAATGGATAGGAAAACAGGATCCAACATTCTGATGTTTACAAGAGACACACCTCAACTGCAAAGACAGACATTATCTCAAAATTGGAAAAAGGTTTTAATCAAATGGCCCTAAGAAATAAGCAGGTGTGGCTATAATAATATCGAACAAAATTGACTTCAAACTAAAATCAATCAGAAGGGATGGAGATGGACACTTTATGCCCTTAACAGGAATAATCCATCAGGATGAAGTCTCAATCCTGAACATATATGCCCCTAATAGAAAATTACCCACATATGTAAAAGAAACACTACTAGAACTTAAAGCACACATCAACCCCACAAACTAATTGTAAGAGATTTCAACACTCTTCTCTCACCAATGGAGAGGTCAACCAGACAGAAACTTAACAAAGAAATACAAGAACTAACAGATGTAATGAGTCAAATGGACTTAATAGACATCTATAGAACATTCCACCCAAACAGGAAAGAATATACCTTCTTCTCAGCATTTCACGGAACCTTCTCAAAAACTGATCACATACTCAGTAACAAAGCAAACATCCACAGATACAAAAAAATTGGAGTAACCACATGTGTCTTATTGGATCACCATGGCGTAAAATTAGAATTTAACAAGAATTCCAACCCCAAAAAGCCTACAAACTCATGGAAACTTAACAGTCAACTACTGAACCACTCCTGGGTTTAGGAAGAAATAAAGAAAGAAATTAAAGTCTTCCTTGAATTCAACGAAAATAAAGACACAACATACACGAACCTATGAGACACTATGAAAGCAGTGCTAAGAGGAAAGTTCATAGCACTTAGTGCCCATATAAAGAAAATGGAGAAAGCACACATTAGTGACGTAACAACACACCTGAAAGCTCTGGAAATAAAAGAAGCAGACTCACCCAGGAGGAGTAGAAGACTGGAAATAATCAAACTGAAGGCTGAAATCAACAAAATAGAGACACAGAAAACAATCCAGAGAATCAATGAAACAAAGAGCTTTTTCCTTGAGAAAATCAACAAGATCGACAAACCCTTATCCAAACTAATCAAATGGCAGAGAGAGAACATGCAAATTAGCAAGAACAGAAATGAAAAGGGGGACATAAGAACAGACACTGAGGAAATTCAGAGAATCATTAGGTCTTACTACAAAAGCCTGTATGCCACAAAATGGGAAAATGTAAAAAAAATGGACAGTTTTTTAGTAAAACACCATATACCTAAATTAAATCAAGACCAGGTGAATAATTTAAATAGACCTATAAGTCATGAGGAAATAGAAGCTGTCATTAAAAACCTTCCAAAAAAAAAATCAGGCCCAGATGGTTTTAATGCAGAATTCTACCAAAACTTCCAAGAAGAGCTAATACCTATACTCCGCAATGTGTTTCACATAATAGAAACAGATGGGTCATTGCCAAACTCTTTTTAGGAAGCTACAGTTACCCTGATACCAAAACCACACAAAGATGCAACCAAGAAAGAGAATTACAGACCATTCCCACTCATGAACATCGATACAAAAATTCTCAACGAAATTCTGTCAAACCGAATCCAAGAACACATCAAAAAAATTATCCATTATGATCAAGTAGGCTTCATGCCAGAGATGCAGGGCTGGTTCAACATATAAAAATCTATCAATGTAATCCATCATATAAATAAACTGAAAGAAAAATACCATGTGCTCATTTCATTAGATGCTGAAAAAGCATTTGACAAAATTCAACACCCCTTTATGATAAAGGTCTTGGAAAGATTAGGGATACAAGGTTCACATGTAAATATAATAAAAGCAAGCCGACAGCTACCATCAAATTAAATGGAGAGAAACTCAAAGCGATTCCACTAAAATCAGGAACAAGACAAGGCTCTCCACTCTCTCCATATCTCTTTAATATAGTGCTTGAAGTTCTAGCCATAGCTATTAGACAAAATAAGGAGATCATGGGGATTTGAATTGGAAAGGAAGAAGTCATCATTATTTGAAGATGATATGATAGTGTACATAAGTGACCCCAAAACTCTACCAAAGAACTTCTACAGCTGTTAAATACATTCAGTAATGTGACAAGATACAAGATCAACTCAAAAAAATCAGTAGCCCTCCTAAACACAAAGGATAAAGAAACAGAGAGGGAAATCAGAGAAACATCACCTTTCACTATAGCCACAAATAGCATACAGTATCTTGGGGTAACACTAACCAAGGAAGTAAAAGATCTATTTGACAAGAACTTTAAGACCTTGAAGAAAGAAATTGAAGAGGATACCAGAAAATGGAAGGATCTCCCATGCTCCTGGATTGGTAGGATCAATATAGTAAAAATGGCAATTCTACCAAAGGCAACCTGTAGATTCAATGCAATCCCCATCAAAATCCCAAAAAAAAAAAAAAATCTTCAAAGACCTTGAGAGAACAGAACTAAATTTATATGAAAAAACAAAAAGCCCAGTATAGCCAAAACAATCCTATACAATAAAGGAACTTCTGGAGGAATTATCCCTGACTTCAAACTCTATTATAGAGCTACAGTAATGAAAACAGTTTGGTATTGGCATAAAAACAGAGATGTTGACCAATGGAATAGAATCGAAGACGCGGATATTAACCCACAAACCTATGAACACCTGATTTTGAAGTGGTGTGAAGAATTTCCATTGAAGCTCCTGTCTATAACTCCTCATCCATGCTCTACAAGTAAGTCCTATAAATTCATGATTTCCTTGAGGAAAACCTTGGTGGAATAAAACTATTCTGTTTTATTAGCTACAACCCTCTAAGGAGTTAGGATATGTTGTTTACTTCCTTACAGGAATCCTTGACAAATCAATACAAGATTTACATTACCAAGAAAATTATATTTATGTTAAAGTTGAAACTATTTGAATTTCTGTTCAAATAATATATATATAAGCAACTTATCAATCCTGAAGTTATGGAACTGGGAAACCTGGGACTATAGGAGTATATGCTTCTTCTTTCAGGCTTCTTTACCTTTCTAATTCTTGATCAGTAAACAATCATAAAGTTCAAAATATGATTTAAATTAAATGTAAGTTCTAATAGTATCTTAGAAAAAAATATTTAAAAATCATTAACTGCAAATATCCAAATATTTATAAAATATTTAGCAATAGCCAAAGTATATAAAAAGAAGAAGAAAACAATTGTGAAAAGTAGCCAACTGTGACATCATATTTGAATAAACAAAATATTCCTCATTTGGCCTTGCTAGAAAGCTCAGTGGTTAATAGTACTCTTTCCTTATACATCTAAACTGGATCCAATTCCAAACAGACATCTGGCGGTTTACAACCACCAGTAATGCAAGTTTCAGTGGATCCAATGGCCCTTTCTGACTTGTGTTTGTTCCTAACATGTATGTGGCATACATAGACTCATGTATTAAAACCACTCAAACAGAAAATAAAGTGAGTAAAATATCTTTTATTTCAAAATATTTCTAAATGTCTAATAAGATAACACAAGGACAATATATGTTAGTAAGTATATGCCTAGCTAGCTAAGGCTATATAACAAGATCTTATCTCAAAATATTTTAGAAATAAAAGTAAATAAGTTAAGATATGATTATAAAAATCACCAACAAACAGTTTTATATATGAGGAAAATAGAATTTATTTATTTGAACTCAGTAAATTATATTGCTATAATTAATTATACATAAAGAACTGGTAAAATATTCTTACTATGTTTTTGCATAGTGTTTATATTATAATTTGTAATTTCTTTTCTACTTAAGTGGAAGATCACATACAGTGATAGGTGCTTTCACTGACAACCTTCTCAACACATTGTCTTTTGCCAAGTTGTAGCTTCCTGTATTATACAGGGCATAAAAGGAGTAGTACGATACATCTCTGTCTACAATTTTGTTTGTTTGTTTCTTTATTTCTCAGTGTTCAATGACCTGTCATAGAATGTGACTGGCCAACAACCTAATGTAAACAAAGCTAAAGAAGGCTATTTTCTTGCATGCTCAAGAATATGATTTCTTTTACTATCAAATATACAGAAAATACTATCTAACCTTCACAAAGATTAAAGGATCATTTTAGCTATAACTTCTCTTCCAAATTGAACTGCTGTCACACACACACACACACACACACACACACACACACCCCTTTTGATTCCTATTCACAGAAGCTACAATAGTATGAAAAGAAAGCAGGGAGCCATCGTACTATGCAAACTCCTGTAAAGTCTCTATTATAAGCAATTTCAGACATTCTTTAAAATATTTAGCTGAAGGAATAAAATAAGTACTTTTTTGTAGTGTACGCATACAAAGCTTATAATATCTTTAATTAGAAACAATGCATAAACAACAAAGTATTTATAAATCTTACAGCTTAACAGCATAGAATGTTAAAACTAAAGTATGCCATATTGGAAACAATTTACATGCATGTATTTTATGAATAAAACTTTCAGAATATTATATTTTTATTAAAATAATTATTTATAAAAATGTCTAAGTTATTATCATTTCAAAAGGTCTATTTATTAGATGTCTGCATTTTAAAAACAGTGAAAGATGAATTGATACAGAAAATAGTTACTTACTTAGAATTAAACAATAATGAATCAAAAATTACTACAATGCTAAAGAAATAAGTGGCGTTGCTCAATAGATCTTTACAAGATGAAGGAATTTGCTTAAAACCAGGAAGATAGAAACATAATGACATTTGGCACATGTAGCCTCAGTAACTCACCCAAGATATTTTATCATTTTAATATCTATAATGCAGGGCTAGAGAAGAGAATATTTCTCTATATAATTATATCATATTGAATGTACAGGTAGACACACATATTCACATCTGTAAAATGAATCTAGAAAAACTGTATCTGAACTCCTTCATGGAAAGATAATACAAAAAAAGCATCTGTTAATATCAACTATTGTTGCACAGTACTTATGCTAACAATGCATTTCTTCCTCAGTCACTCAGTGGTAGTAGACTCAAGATCACATGTGTGACTATATTAGTGTTGGATGTTTGGAAGAAGACTGCTAATTAGTTTCTGGCTGCCTATCCCTCAAACTGTATTAATTAAATTACTTCTTGGCCCATTAGCTCTAGCTTCTTATTGTCTAACTCTTACATCTTAATCTAACCCATTTCTCTTAATTTGTGTATTGTCACATGGCTATGGCTTACCGGCTGAAGTTCTGGAGTCTTTCTCCAGCAGGGAAACATGACTTTTCTCTGACTCTGCCCTTCTTTCTCCCAGTATTCAGTTTTGTTTTCCATGCCTACCTAAGTTCTGCCCTGCTATAGGTCCAAAGCAGTTACTTCATTAATGGTAATCACAGCATACAGAGGGAAACTCCACATCACCCCCCATTTCAGTTTAAATAAAAGAGGAATGTTTTAACTTTAACATAGTAAAATTACATATAACAAAACAGGTATCCAGCAAGAATTATAGCTTTTATCATAACTAAAGAAAACTATAACTATAGCTATAAGTTCTTCAACTACATCAAAGACTCCAGAAGGATATATTACCTAAGTAAACGGAAAGTATATTGTAAGCAACTTACAAAACTCTAGAATTGATAGAGACATCTCACTGCCTGTACAGTCATTACTTTTTCATTATCTCATTTCATCTTTCTTAAGACCTCATTCTAAATTAGTGACTTCCTAAAGTGAATATGACATACTTGTAAAAGAGTAAAAAAGGATATTTTAGAAAATTGTGTGATGTAATGAAAACAGCTTGCTATTGGCAAAAAACCAGACCTGTGGACCAATGAAATTGACTCAAAGATCCTGATATTAATTCACACACCTATGAACACCTGATTTCTGACAAAGAAGCTAAAATTGTAGAATTTAAAAAGAAAACATGTTTGTAGTGACATTCCTTTGTATTGTAAAACCAAAGCTTGTCTGAAGATCAGTGAGTAAAACATCCCCAATGACCAGGGTTACAGACAAGGCAATGGTAACACACACCTTTAATCCCAGTAGACACACTTGTTGCCACAGAGACCGGGCAGTGAATGCCTTTAATCATAGTGGTGCATGCATATAATCCCAGCCTAGGAAGGATTATATGATGGGAAGAGATAGTTCTCAGGCTTAGTCTTATTCTGAGGATTCCTGGAGGCAGAATCACCATTTTGGACTGATGTAGCAGTAAGAGCTAGTGGCTAGCTGTTTTGCTTTTCTGATATTTAGGTTGAATTTTAATATCTGTCTCTGAGTTTTCTTTACTCATGCTTCACAAGTTCAACAAATAGTGTTGGTATAACTGGATTCTGTAGTTGTACCAAAGAATTTCACAATAACCCCGAATGAAATATAACAAAGGTTCCTGATGGTACCAGGTTGCCTTGTTTGTCTCTGGTTGACCTACAATCATTGGTCCAATGTTAGCCTTTGCCACATCTTCTATTGGCAAATAGAAGGATTAAGATCTTTTCTTCTTTCATTCACAGAAGAAACATTATTTCTAGAAATGCCTTGTCTACAATCCATTCTCAGATAGCTATTTTAAAAGAGTTAAAACATTTGGCATTTTGATGTCTCTTTGCAGCTTTCAAAATTGTTTCTCCTACCTAATCCTCAGTATTACAGCAGATGACTCAACATTCACTGTCCGTAGGATCCATTCATCTGTTGGATCTGATCTGACCTTTAAAGGCCCATGTAATATTTTGCATTCTAAGTTGTCTATCTTCTGGTTCTGTTACCCTCAATTTGTACTAAAGCTTTACAAAGATTCACTAAAGAGTTCTCTTGGGCCTTGTATGACCTTAGTAAATGATTCCATTTTTCTTCCTGGCTCTTGAATCTTTTCCCAAGCATTCAAGGCAACTGTTTGGCATAGGAACAAAAAGCATTCAAGGCAACTGATTGGCATAGGAACAAAATGTGTTTATTGTATATAGCATAATGACCCTCACCAAGAATTTGATGTTGAGAAGCCTTAAATTCTCTGGCTCTACCTTGATGTTCCAGGGCAATAACCTCCTCGCTCCAATAACAACTCTACTGTAACTATGGTCCATCTTTTAGCACAGCTGAGACAACTTGAAGTCAATCACATGAAGTAACCTTATTTCTTGAAGTCATGTCTTTACCAGTGTCTTAACATATGGTGAATGCATACTATAAGATAGTACTGCTTGCTTAATATCTTGTAGATCTTTCAGATGTATAGGTTCCCATTTATATTCTGCATATCCTTCTAGATATTGAGCATTTGTTGACTTTTCAGAAGCAGTAACAGGATAAGTAGCTAAAACTCTTGGTAAATCATCTCTGGCTTTGAGAAGTACTGGCGATGCTAAGTCATTTCTAGTATCCTTTGCCTATAACTCCTCTTCTTGCTTCTGAATTCTAACAAGTTCCTCAAAGAATTCAAATCGTTTTATCACTGTACTTTGTAAAGTCTGAATCTCTTGACCTGTGAATATTTCTAATGATTTCATCAAATAAAATAGCCCAGAATGTAGTATAACAAATTTTTATTTATTTGGGGATACACTCACAGTAAGGACAGCAATCTGTAGTCTTTTTAAAGTGCTTAGAACTGTAACCAAATAGACAAGATTTCTGGAGAAAATTTAGTGCATGGAGAAAATGGGGAGAGTGAAAGGGGAGGAAGATTGCAGAAAGAGAGGGGGGAGGAGAATATGAGGGAACAATATGGTTGATTTGGGGGAATGACCGAAAGGGAGAATATGAAAATATATTGACAGAGGGAGGCAATATGGTGTTAAGAGAAACCTGGCATTTGGAAAATTCCCAGGTATCCGCAAGGATAACCCCTACTAAGACTCTAAACAAGAGTAAAGAGGGTGCCTAAACTACCCTTCCTCTATAATCAGAATTATGACTACTTTAATTGTAATCATAAGACCTTCATCTAGTAACTGATGGAAACACATGCAGAGATAAATAGTTAAGCACTACACCTAGCTCCCAGAGTCCAGTTAAGGAGAGGGAGGAACAATAATATGAGCAAATGGTTGAATACCATGGTGGGGAAAATCACAGAAACAATTGGCCTGAGCTAGTGAAAACTCACTGACTCTGTACTAAGGGTTGGGTAACATGAATTGGAATAAACTATGTTGTCTGAATTTGGATGACAGTTGTATGACTTGGGCAGTTTCTGGGACCACTGGCAGTGAGAGCAGGATTTATCCCTAGTGCATAAACTAGCCTTTTGTTGCCCATTCCCTATGAAAGGATAACTTGCCCAGCCTATATACAGGGCAGAGGGTATTGGTTCTGCCTCAAAGTGAAGTGATAGACTTTGTTGACTCCCCAAGTGAGGCCTTACTGTCCCTGAGGAGTGGATGGGAGTAGGATGGGGAGATGTTAGGGTAAGCAGGAGGAGGGGAACAAGGGGGAACTGGGATTCTTATGAAAAATACAGAAGATAATTTTTACAAAATAAAAAATGGAAATGGTGTGAAGTTAAGCATATGACTTTTTCTGGCAGATTATGGAATTGTTATTATTATCACAGTCTTAAATATGACACCAAGAAAATATACTCAAATATTAATAAATTAGTTTAACAACTTTTAAGGCATGTTTTGCCTTGATAGGCAAATTTATATAGCCACAAAATGGGACATATATAAGACCTAATCAAACAATATATATAAAAAATGATCTTTTACGTATTTTCAAAATAACATTGTAATGGTAAGAAAGGTTAGTATTTTTAACTTTTATCACATTATAGTAAAGTATGATGTTTTCATTAGATCTATAGTTCTATACAACATTGAAAATAGACCATTAAACTCACTTTAGCTTCTTGATAGGAATAATTTGTACATTTACTGATAGTTTGAATTATATTTTCTTGACTGCTATATAAATAAAATAGTAATCCTTTGATTAAAATGAAGCTTACTTTATGAAAGACAATTACAGCACTGACAGAATTTCATTATATAAATAAAATGGGGATATGTGCTGAAAGTAAGTCAATAAACATTGTGATATCAACTTATTTGCAAACAAAACTCCAAATCAGTGAAAACTGCATGGAAATAGCTCTATTAAACTAATCTAGATTGAAAGGAGAGAATGCTTCAGGATGTAATGAAAATTGAAGTACTTCTTTAATTATCTGCATGAATTACTCAGCCATCAGTATTAAAATATGCTGTAATGTGTTTTGGTTAACAATGAAGTGTTTAAACAAGACAACAAGACTAGGTTTCTACTGAAAGCCTCAGCAAAACATAAAATGATATCAAAATTTGATGTGGCAATTATATAGCAGAAAAATGTATTTCATTCTTTATTACTATTAGGAGATGATATAATAGTGAATATATAAAGATCTTAATATTTCTATAATTATTAGAAATACACAAAGCAATATTAAAAATCTGATAAGTATATGATTTCATGTTCTTGAAACTTAATATGCAATTAATTTCAATATAATTTATCTTATCAGGGATGAATTAATGCAAATCTAATATTAATATCCTTCATTTGATTGTTTAAATTATATAAAATCATGGACTATAAATTATAACATAGTCTACAAGGAACTCCCTATAAATATAGTAAAGCAATTTACTGTTATAAAATTTAATTAATTTAGATTATCATAGCATGTTTTCATTGGTGTGATTTAAAAGTATATAGAAATGCTAGCAATTTAAAATTATTTTATGAAATCTTGAGTAAGTAAATTCTAAGGAGCTACAGTGATGGGGAAATACAACAAGTCTTGAAGGATGTTCAAGAGTCCATGAAATATTTAATGCATAAGTAAGTGACTCTTCATGGCATACTGTTATGTTATATTGTTATAACTTTTACACCTGTAGCTGCAAATTCATGAGTATGTATTTAGAATAAAGAAAATTTGAGAAAATATTTCAGAGTATCCATCTTTCCTTTTATCTAACTCTCTTCATTGTTCTATGCTAATAGTAACTTACATTAATCTAGTGCACATTAAAATCTAAGAGCTCTTGGAATGTAATTATTTTTAATTATTTATTTTACATCTTGGCTGCAAATTCTCCTTCCTCTCTTCACAGTCCCTCTCCCACCATACTTTTCTGTTTTCGTATCCCCCATACACTCCTCTATTTGTTTTGAGGAAAAGACAGGTTTCCCATAGATATCTACAAAACATGACCTAACAATTGGCCGTATGTTGTAAGAAGCCCCTTGTTTTTTCCTGGTTGCTCAGCCCCTAAATAACCACACAGAAACTGTATTAATTAAATAACTGCTTGGCCTATTAGTTCCAACTTCTTTTTTTTTTTGTTAGGTTTTTTTTTTATTTGTTTGTTTGGTTGGTTTTTCTTTTTCTTTCTTTTTTTTTAAAGAAATAAATTTTTTACCTTTCTTCCCCTTCTCCCGGTCCCCTCCCACTACCCCCCCACCCCTCCTCCCTCCCCCTTCTTCCTTGAAAGAGGGCATGGTGCCCTGCCCTGTTGGAAGTCCAAGGCCCACCCCCATCCCTCCCGGCCTAGGAAGGAGTGCATTCAAAAAGACTCGGCTCCCAAAAAGACAACACATGCAGAAGAAATAGGTCCTGGCGTCACCGCTGATGGGCTCTCCATCTGCCAACCCTCGCGGCCACACTCAGAGAGTCTGGCCCGATCACACGCTCACTCAGTCCCAGTCCAGGTGGACCGGTGCGCTCCCATTACTTCAGGCATACTGTCTCAGTAGGTGTACCAGCCCCTCACGGTCCTAACTTCCTAACTCATCTTCTCCCACCCTCTGCTCTTCACCTGCACCTTGGGGGCTCAATCCACCGCTCCGATGTGAATGTGGGTCTCTGTCTCCATCTCCATCCATCGGATGAAATTTCTATAATGGTAATCAAGATAATCATCAATGTGACCACGGCACAAGGCCAGCTCTGGCACCCTCCCCTCCGCTGCCTGAACACCCAGCTGGGGACATGCCCGTGGACACCTGGGATCCCCAGGGCCAAGCATCTTGTCAACCCTAAAATGACTCTCTTATTGGCTTACTTTTCCATCTTAATTTAACCCATTTCTATTAAATTGTGTATCGCCACATGGCTTTGGCTTACTGGCAATGTTTTGTCATGTCTTTCTCTGGTGGCAGCTCCATGGCTTCTCCTGACTCTTCTTTAATGGACCAATGGGCATATCTTACCATGTTGATTATTATTATGGTTTGGGGAATCCATGGCTTGATGACATTACACATGTGCAACCTGGAAAGAAGCATCCAACACTGCTAAAACTGCCAGCAAGGATGAAGTTTCCAAGTACCTCTCAGCTTGGTTTCTCAAGGTCATAGTATGAAAATGTGTGGTGCCTTGAGTAACATGTTCTTATAATCATATTCACTCATCATATAGCCCCCCTTTAAATGTGATATTGATTTTATTAATGTTCAGTTTTCTTTAGTTCTTGGTTATTCTAGATGGTAATATTTACAATACATATAGAACATAATATTTTTCTTGCATTCTATCAACTATCTCTATATCCAACTGACAATTTACTTTGCTGTACTGTAGCTTTTTAATTTCTTAAAATTGTCAATGGTTGCTCTTATTCCCCAGACAATTTAAAGATATTAGATCCTATGTTGGCTTCTTTAATCTGTTTGTCCTAGATTTTCTTCAGAGTGAAATATTGAGATTCAATTTTTTTTCTACATAAACATTTCTATTTTTTTCTCTGCAGCATTTGTTGAGGATATTGTCTTTTCTCTTATATATATTTGGTACCACTTAAAAAAAACAAAACAGATAAAAACAGGAAGCTATTATTTTATCAAATAAGCTTCATATCCATCAATTGTTGAATGTATAATGAAATTATGGTTCAAGCACACTATGGAAATTGATTCACCTACAAATGAAAATAAACATGAATTAAAAATTTACAGTAAAATGGGCAGAACAGAAATTATTTGTTGAGTCAATAACTCATCTAGAGAGCCTCATGTCTTTTAGACTATTGCCATGATCCTATCACAGCCCGAGGTCATGTTCTGAGATAGGAAAGGGGCATCACTGAGAAGAAATTAACTGTCCAAACACCAGATGAATTTCACACAAGTGGCAGGCCCTGACTAGCTTAAGGATTTTTTCTATTTAAAAGACAAGAATGTTTTTCCATATTAAGATTTTTCCCACCATCCAACCTTAACCTACGGCAAAACCAAATAAGTAAAATATATCTTCTTCACCAACTTTATATCAAAACATCTTTAAACCAAAAACAACACTTATCATTTGTATAACTTGGCCAATTATTGATCAGGGTACATCTTGTCTTTACAAAACTAAAAGGAAATTAACATAGGCACACATTTTCAAGAACAACAATCTTGTTCAAAATATATTTACAGAAGTAGGGATGATCAGCCATAAACAGCCTATATCCATTAAGCTTGAACTTCTTCAATTCTTTATTAACTATTAATGCCTCTCATTCTGTTAACACAGTTATCAGGGTCTGGAGTGACAGCTGGAATCTCCAGACAAGAAACTTATGAAATATCAACTCCCAAATAATTTTAGGGAAAAATATTTGGGAACAAATGGGATTTCAAGGAGGTATCTAATCTGTGCCTTTCATGACTTACAATGTGACACTAACCATCTCCAAGAGAATCACCAATATCATGAAAAAGAAAGCATGCAGGCCTCATGGTCCCAGGAATATTCTGTACTGTCCTGAAGTTCTTTAAAGGGTAAGATTGTTCCTGTGGGCTTTTCCTTATCTGGAGACCCACTGGACAAGAACTTATATAGTGGTCCAAAATTAGGCTTCAAGGCTTCCAACAGGCTTTGCCATATGTGGATCATAATTTCAACTTTTTAAGATTTATTTGTCTGAATTGAAGTCAACATAGATCATCAAATGAGCTCCATGGTTGGGCATGAGAAGATATCTTAATGCATTTAGACATGAGAGGACATGTGTTCTGTGAAAAAAAAAGTGAAGAAATACTGGAGGTTCCATAGTTTAATCTGATATTGAGGCCGTGTGGAAGAGAAAATAGTGAATGTTAGCTATCTAAAGCTATCCATGAAGGAGTCAAGTGAAACCACACTATACTCATGACTAGCTATAAACATTTTTAAACAAAAATTTGAAAGAAAGCATCACACATTGGTGGTTAAAGCCAATTATAGTACCTCGAGATACTAATTGAAAATCACAGCACTATGTGTGAAACACTTTCCTAGGAATTGATAAAATGGGTCTCAGAGGCCTCTGAAATCATACTGGTCACTGCCATTTATTGCTCACAAAAGTAAAAGTTAGCATTCTTTATATGAAAACACATGCAACCTGGTTGCAGAATATAGAGAAACCATGATGGAACTGAGCTGGATGCTTCCCTAGTTGGATATGTGATACAATATGGGAAGTTTGTAAGTGTTTGTTATGTTCTTTGTCTGTAATGAATACCACATGACCAAAAACAACTTAAGAAATAAGCAAGATGATGCTTTGCCAAATGTCATTTGTGGACATTTGGCAACCAGGAGAAGCCCTGATTCCAGGGGCAGAAAACAGAATGCTCACCTCTTTTAAACAAAGCAGACACAGATACACACACACACACACACAGAGAGAGAGAGAGAGAGAGAGAGAGAGAGAGAGACAGAGACAGAGAGAGAGAAACAGAGAGACAGAGAGACAGAGAGTGCTGGCTGAAAGTGGCAGAAACTTTTAACACCAAGGCTTACCTCCTGTGATACATTTCCTCCAGCAGAACTTCTTTAACCTCTTCAAAAAACACTAACAGGCTGGGCAGTAATGGCACATACCTATAATCCCAGCACTTGGGGAGGCAGATCACTTGTTTGTGTGTATATAAATGTACGTATGTATTTATGTATGAGATTCCTCCTCCTCCCTTAAAATCAGATGTGCCACAATGCTATGTAGGGATTGTAGGAGTAAAACTGTCAGCATGATTTACAAGAAATGACACCAAATCTCCCTTCTGGATTCCTCGCATGCTTGTTTTCATGTATGATTTGCCTGAAAAAGGTGGGAATTACAGGTTTTTCCCATTAATATGAACATTATTATATGACTATTGAATTCACATTCTCTAGGAACATAGATATTAATATTATTTGATTAAGCCTCAGAAACTGAAATTTAATATTTATATTATGTATTGCATTTTAACACACACACACACACACACACAGAGTTATAGGAAGTTAGTCCATTTGGGCTGACAATACTCCCCACAAGATACATATATTAACAAAGCACTAGTAGTACCAAAAAAGAGAATCCTCATTTGAATGGTTAGTCTGTTTAGCCCAAGATACTGCTTGTGTAGCCATTGGTTGTGCTCAATGATAGAGGGTGAGCCCCTACTGCTCCTTTAGGAACTGCACACATAGCACACAAGAGACACAAGATTTGTTAACTCAAGATGAGCCTCGCCTGAAAACCTTTTCCTGTGTTCTAGCTTTCATGGTGTCGGAATTACTATGCAAATGGCCAAAGGAGAGAAGCAATTAAGGAACACTCCCAAGCCACAGCTCCTTCGAAACATTATACTTTCCAGCATAGCAATATATTCATAAAGGTTCAAAGAGGGTCATTCAGACATAGGTAATAACCAACATCTGTCTAGTTAGACTTAAGTCCACTCAAGAAGAGATAAATCATGTGTGGTACGTGAAACCTAGTCATCTTTCCAGGAGTAATCAGGTAATGAATGTGAGAAAATAACTATGGCTTCTGCTTTTCTAGAGTGTCATCATTCCTTACTATGTTCTATATTTCATTATTATATTCAATAAGAGCAGCTATCGCTCTTTTCCTTACAGCAAACAGAGCCTATCACAGAAAATCACTACTGGATAAAATTTATAGCTCAATGGATTGTGTGGAGCCTACCTCAATGCATCCTCTAACTTTTATTTTCATTCTAGTTTGTATTAGAGGAACATACATGAGTATGCCAAAATTAATTTATAATTTTCTAATTATCTACTAGTTATCAATTTTCAAGTTTACTTATGATAAGGACAGGAGAGAGTGAGAACACTAAGCTAACACCATCACTTCATAGTCAGCCTTCCTGAACTTGAAACAATCTAGGCAACATACCGCTATGAATCTGTACTAGAATATTCTAGAACGGTTTAATTGTTGTCGGAATACTTATTCTGAAGTTGTGCTAGATTCCAAGAATGACCAGATTGGAGTGACAATGAACAAAAATATTCATCTTTTCTTCCTCTGTGATTATGTGTCAGATACTATCCACCATGATTTCCTTGTGAGGTTGGGATATTTTCTCAAAATATTAGGAAAATAAATCATTCCTTCCTCAAATCACTTTTTCTATTTTATCCTGGCAACAAGAAGGGAACTAATATAGACTTGCAGTCATAATTAAAATTTTGCAGAACAGCAATGAGATATTTCAGACATAAAACATACTCCTTTCTTTAAGTATTGATGACCTGAATGAACTTGAAACAGAAGCCATGGAGTAACACTGCTAGCTGGCTTGATCTCTTGCTTGAAGGATAATATTTTAGGCATTATTTTGTTTACTTGTTTTTTTATTTCTTCTTGGAGAAGAAGTGCTTTTGTACCCAAATTCTAGATTTCACATCATATAAACTCCCAATGTGACACTGACAATATAGTTATAAATGTTAATATATCTCTAATTTATGGTGACTAAATCTTTAGAAATAATCACCAGAATAACAACAACAAAAATCCTATTCTCACCAGATCCAAAGCTGTTGCAAAATATGAATATTGACATGAACAGATGTTAGCATTTCATTCTCAATCCCTTTCTAAGTCAACTCTAATGTTCCTGAGTCCCTGAAATTCCAAAAATAATTAGTGAAAAAACAAATGCTTGGAGAAGCACCCAATTTTGATAAATCATGGTCCTCTTTTTCTCTTCAAATAAATGTGACTCAGACTGGATTGGAACAACAACTGGCAATCAGTGCACATTCTTCATTCCCATAACTTAATGTGACATCAACTCTTTTTGTAACCAAATTTTAAAAATAGTAGTGGAAATTGGCAAATATTCTTTTTTACTCATTTTTCAGGTTTTAATGTAGAAAGTCAAATTAAAGCATTAATACTCATATCTAATGTTTGCAGTTCACTCATAAAAACAGCTGACAATGTTTAGTGTTTCAAAAGAAAATCTCTAAGACTTAACTCATGTTATAGTCTGACCTAAACAAATACACATGGAAAACCACTGAGTGGATTCATTGTGGTGTGTATATAGCATATGAATATATAACAGCAAATAAAAAAAAGTGATTATAAATTCATGGATACTGAGGAAGGTAGAGGGAGTGAAAGGCATAGAGGGGTGGAAATAATGCAAATAAAGGATGCTTGTGCATAAAACTCTCAAAGCAGTAAAACAACTAAATTAAAAAGTAATTGTTTTCCCAATTGACAGTGTTTTGTATATCTTCATATGTCATTTTATAAAATTATTAAGGCATTTTATATATTAGGTTGCTGTAACATGAGGGCCTGCTTTTTTGGCTTTCTGTCCTGCCCAGTTGGCATATGTTAAACTATTTGTAGTCACTGTGGGAAGTTATAAATGTGTAAATTGAATTTTAAGTATTAAAACAATATCAGGGTAACTTGTTTAAAATAAACATACGTCAATAAATATTTTACCAACAAAGTCTTGTATTTTCTAATTATGAACCAAAATTTGAAAACATTGTTATCATTATTTCATAAATTTTATAATTTTCTATTATTCTTTATAATTTTTATGACATTACCTCTCCATTCAATCATAATTAAAATTATTAATCATTAGAATTTGTGTTTGCATGTGTGTGTATTTGTGGGGGTGGGTGTATTTGTTTATGTATTTTCATGCCTTCATGTGCAAACATTTTCCACATGTAAAGGTCAGAGAACAGCTTTGTAGAGTTCATTTCTAGTCACCTTCTGTGGATTCTGGGAATCAAAATCAGTAAGTCAGGCTTGCACAGAAAGCTTCTCAGTCATTTCTTTGCCACCTATTTCCATTTTTAATACCTTTCTGTATGCTCTAAAATATATTCTCCACATAATATCATTTCTTTGCACAGAACATTAATACTACATCTTTAATATTTCTAAATACTTATTGTATTACAAAATTGTAATGAATGTGTTTAATGACACCTTTATTTTCAAAATGTTTTCAGTTTAGGACTTTGTAAAAGATGATACTATGCATACAGACTTCATTCTACTTTCAAAATGCATGCTTTTCTCCCTTCACTCTCTCAGTATTTCCTGATCGTTCTATTTATGAAAAGTTCCCGAGTGGCAGGTAGATTTTTATTACCCTCCTTTACTCAAATGAAAAAAAATGACAGTATTTTGACCCATTTATTTTGTAGAGATTTCATGTAAATTATAAGACTTTTGGTTCGGAATAAAAGAATAACAAAGAGGTAACATTCTCTTGCAGGTCATCCCCACCATTCTCTCTTCAAATCTCTTGGCCTCACAGAAAATGCAATCTTGACTTTTTTCAGTTAGAGTTGACTCTGTATGTACTTTTATTTACATAGAACTAACCCTCATGTCTAAATATGCCTGTTCCATTTTAGGTTTTCCCATAACAGTATATTTCTACCTCTCTTGATTTCTTCAAGTCTATTTATGGTAGAAATGTTTGCCACTTCAAAGTATGAGTGAACATGTTCCCAGTTTTCTTTAGCTGATCTTTACAACATGTATTACCATTTCTATCTCTCATTTAGGATACTACAATAATACACAAGTAAAGAGCAGAATAAAAAATGTATAGGTGAAAAGGAAGGAAAAATAATATAAGAGAGAGTGAAATTTGAGAGTAGACAGAAAGGGTAAGCCATGTGGTTTAACAGACTCTAACCTATTTGCAGTTCTGAATCCTCCCAATGATCCAAGTATTCATGAGATTACAAGGAAAAAGTCAGGGTTTGCATAGATTGTATCATTTTTTCCGAATAACATTTTGTCACCATATTCTCACTCCCTAGTCATATCTGACATAAAGTATTTAAAATAAAAGAACAAAATGAAAAATGTATGAGATTATGAGAACATTTGTAGAAAATGGAGATCGGAAAAAAGGAATGTGATATGACTTAATTTCTTGAGAAAAACAATAAATATTTGAGTGAATTAGTTGGTTTCACAAATGACTTTTGAATATTATTTTATCAGCCTTTAAACTCACTGTATGTTCTCCTCTGCTGCCCAAGTACCTAGCTGGGGACATCCCCACTGACACCTGTGATCCCCTCTAGAGTCAAGACTCTTGCCAATCCTAAAATGACTCCCTTAATGTAGATATCTTATTCGCTTCTCCAATATCCACCGTTCTTCCATCTCCACCCTCTCACTCTCCCAAGATCTCCCCAGTCCATCCCTTCTCCCTCCCTCTCTCCCTTTCACCCCCCACCCCTACCTACATCCATATCACCATTCCAGTGCCTCCACCTTTTGCCTTGTGATCTTGTTTGCTTCCAATTTCCAGGAGGATCTATATATATTTTTCTTTGGGTTCACCTTGCTATTTTGCTTCTCTAGGCTTGTGAGCTATAAGCTTAATGTTCTTTGTTTATGGCTAGGGTCCACTAATGAGTGAGTATATACCATAATCATCTTTTTGGGTTTGGGATATCTCACTAAGGATAGTGTTTTCTATTTCCATCCATTTGCATGCAAATTTAAGGATGTCATTGTTTTTTACCGCTGAGTAGTATTCTAATGTGTATATATTCCACACTTTCTTGATCCATTCTTCCATTGAGGGGCACCTAGGTTGTTTTCAGGTTCTGGCTATTAAAAATAATGCTGCTATGAACATAGTTGTACAAATGCTTTTGTAGTATGATTGGGCATCTCTTGGGTATATTCCCAAGAGCGTTATTGCTGGATCCTGAGGTAGGTTGATTCCCAATTTCCTGAGAAACCACCACACTGATTTTCAAAGTGGTTGCACAAGTTTGCATTCCCACCAGCAATGGATGAGTGTTCCCCTTACTCCATATCCTCTCCAGCATAGGATATCATTGGTGTTTTAGATTTTAGCCATTCTGACAGGTTTAAGATGGTATCTCAAAATTGTTTTGATTTGCATTTCCCTGATGGCTAAGGAAGTTGAACATGACCTTAAGTATCTTTTGGCCATTCGAATTTCTTCTCTTGAGAATTTTCTGTTCAGATCATTACCTTATTTTTTTAATTGGGTAATTTAGCATTTTAATGTCTAGTTTCTTGAGTTCTTTGTATATTTTGGAGATCAGACTTTTGTCCGATGTGGGGTTAGTGAAGATCTTCTCCCATTCAGTAGGATGCCTTTTAGTCACATTGATAAATATCTTGATCATCACCATAGAATTTATGTCTGACGGATGGAGATAGAGACAGAGACCCACTTTCACATCAGAGCAATGGACTGAGCTCCCAAGGTCCAGTCAAAGAGCAGAAGGTGGGAGAAGATGAGCAAGGAAATTGGGACTGGGAGAGGTTGGTCCACCAACTGAGACAAGAGATGCCCAATCATACTACAAAAGCATTTGTGGAACTATGTTCATAGCAGCATTATTTGTAATAGCCAGAACCTGAAAACAACCTAGGTGCCCCTCAATGGAAGAATGGATCAAGAAAGTGTGGAATATATACACATTAGAATACTACTCAGCGGTAAAAAACAATGACATCCTTAAATTTGCATGCAAATGGATGGAAATAGAAAACACTATGTTAGTGAGATATCCCAATCCCCAAAAGATGATTATGGTATGTACTCACTCATTAGTGGACCCTAGCCATAAACAAAGAACATTAAGCTTATAGCTCACAAGCCTAGAGAAGCAAAATAGCAAGGTGAACCCAAAGAAAAATATATATAGATCCTCCTGGAAATTGGAAGCAAACAAGATCACAAGGCAAAAGGTGGAGGCACTGGAATGGTGATATGGATGTAGGTAGGGGTGGGGGGTGAAAGGGAGAGAGGGAGGGAGAAGGGATGGACTGGGGAGATCTTGGGAGAGTGAGAGGGTGGAGATGGAAGAACGGTGGATATTGGAGAAGCGAATAAGATATCTACATTAAGGGAGTCATTTTAGGATTGGCAAGAGTCTTGACTCTAGAGGGGATCACAGGTATCAGTGGGGATGTCCCCAGCTAGGTACTGAGGCAGCAGAGGAGAGGGTGCCTGATCTAGCCTTGTACCATAGTCACATTGATGAATATCTTGATCATCACCATAGAACTTTCGTCCGATGGATGGAGATAGAGACAGAGACTCACATTCACATCAGAGCAATGGACTGAGCTCCCAAGGTCCAGTCGAAGAGCAGAAGGTGGGAGAAGATGAGCAAGGAAATTGGGACTGGGAGGTGCTGGTCCACCAACCATGACAGTGTGCCTGATCTAATGGGAGCTCACCAAATCCAGCTGGACCAGGACTGAATGAGCATATGATCAAACCGGAATCTCTGAATGTGGCTGTCATTGGGGGCTGACTGAGAAGCCAAAAATAATGGCACTGGGACCTATCTCTTCTGCATGTATTAGCTTTTTGGGAATCTAGTCTATATGGATGCACTCTTTCCTAGGCCAGGATGGAAGGGGGAGGGCCCTGGGCTTCCCACAGGGCAAGGTACCCTGCCCCCTCTTAAGGAAGCAGGGGGAGGGAGGAGGGTTAGTGGGGAAGCAGGAGGGGACTGGGAGAAGGGGAGAAAGTGTAAATTTTTTGAATGAAAAATAAAAGAATATTAAAAAAAAATAAATAAATATAACTCACTGCATGGTATTGTCCAAACTATAGTTCATGACATATAAAGGTTGATTTTGAACAGACTTAATGAAAATGGAAATTGTATCAGTATCATCATCATTATTTTTAATATTAGGTTAATAGTGATTATTCAGAAACATAAATCTTCAAATGAAAGCTAAATACTTTTAAAACTTCCTAGTGTTACCAAAATGAAAACCAATTATCAACAGTTTATAAATAATCTATTATATGTGTATGTATGCATACACACACATACACACACACACACACACACACACACACACATATAATGTTTTTAAAACCTAAACTAAATCTCCTAATCAGAAACTAATGCTGAAAATTTTTAAAAATTAGCAAAATTGCATTTTCTTTTATCTTAATGATTTCCATAGGCTTATGTGCATCATTATAGTTTTAAGTACCTAAACTTTCTGAAACCAATTTGTACTCTTTTAGTAATATGCATACTGAGTTAGAACAATGTGCACTGAATGTTCTATGAATTAGAAATCAGCGCTGCAAAAACTGTGCTAAAAAAAATAAGCAACCATAGAAACAGCTGGAAAAAAATATGCTTATCCAGGCTTATGAAGTTCAGCTTAAAATGAAAGAAATGAGGAAAACGCTATTCATAATTTCTTTTAGACACAAAAGAATCATAAAAGAGCCTCCCAGAGGAATGGTGCACACACTTCTCCCTGATGCTAAAGAATAGGTTCCAGAAAGAATCTCTAAGAACATAATAATGCGACTTTGTTGCAACTGGGCTGTTTCTACTTCTTATAATTTTGAGAAAAAGTAAAATCCTGATTTTGAAGTGCATTAAAGAAAATTAAAGTTCTCATTACACAAAAGACTACATAGTGGCAGATGCACAACCCCTCATATTCTTCCGCAACTGCAATTCCCAGTATTAGTCCTGATCTTATTGACTGCCTTTTTAGTTGCTGTAAATAGCAAAACAAATTGTGTTTGTGGAAGGAAGTTGTAGGCATCAGAGTAGGGATAACACACTCTGCATTGTGGAGTTGAACATTTTTTTTATGCCCTGAATGGTGCATACAATTTCCTCAGACATGAAAAGGCATGTCAAATATTTGTTGATGTCACAAGTTTGTTACATTCAAAATAAAAAATGAAGTGGTTTTTTTTTGAGTACATGAGGAACATCTGTACTTATAAATTCATACAAAGCACAATATGATTATTTCTTTTCCACCTAGCAATAATATGCTAAATTTGCCTTTGCTCAAATGTTTTCTATGACGCTTCAGTACAACAAATGAATTGTTTGTATTCATTCATTGTGGTTTCTCTATATACCTCTATTCAGTCTATGGTCATATGCTGCTAATATTTTAGATTGTAAATATATTTAAGCTGTTTATCTCATCTTATTTGGATCAGTATTCTTATTCTTTGTATGCTAATCATTTTGGATAAATTATTTGTGCTTATTTAATTCTTTTTCTTGTGATCATTAATTAACAGAGATTTTTGAATGTCATCTGCTTAAGGCTGATTCATCCAGAGTTTTTGGATAATTTTTATTCTTACCTTTATGTGTAAGTAATTTCAGCATCAAGTACACCTGAGCCAGTGTTGCCATGATGTCCCTCTTTTAACCTCAACCACTGACAGAGATAATATAGTATCCGTAAATGGATAAAACAGGACTGTCATATCCTGCCAAGACAGGGTAAGATAGTTTTGAAAAGTTTCTTGCCTTTGAAAATGGTATGTCAGTTACTTTAGGCCTTAGCCAAAGTTGGTTGCTTCAACATTGCAAATGAGACTGCGTGATTGCCCAGGTAGTCAGTTGTCTCTGTCATTTGTTGTACATTTTGGAAGTTTCTCGAATGCACTTCCTGTTCACTCAAGTAATATTGTTTCCTTTCTCAGATCTTTGATGGAGTTCAAGATTAGATTACTGTAGTTACCTTCCTCATGATTTATCCAAGCTTAATTTCAATGCAATAGTTAGACTCCTTGAAATAGAGTGTTTAGTAAAACTTTTGTTATGTGTTCCTTGCTTAATATTGTTTATTGTTTGTAATTTTATATTTGGTATCTGTTCCTATTGTATATAGCTGTGTTGGGGTTGGATTGATCTTATTTAGACAAAAGGGGGAGATGATGGAGAAACTATCAACCAATCACATCTAGTTAGGATGTGGCTACCTGGACCCCAGGTAGCCAAACCGAGAGCACACAGGTGCCCGCTCTCTCCATGCAGTGTCCGCTGGACCGATAGAATGTCTGACCTCCCACTCTTGTAGCATGAGTTTCCCCTTTTCAACCATTAAAAAATACCTGTTCTTCTTGAGCTGGCTTGGTTATTTATCGTACTGACCTAATCCCACAACAATAGGCATAGGTAAAGCTAGAGTTAAAGGACTTTGAATCTCTTATAGGTAAAGTAAGCATAAAACAATTATGTGTTAGAATGAAATTATATTTGCATCAAAAATATATCAACAATATTATCCTATTTATTGCATTTTAAAAGAAATGGGTTTAGAGATGGGTGGTGGTGGGGCATGCCTTTAATCCCAGCACTTTGGAGGGAGAGACAGGTGGATCTCTGTGAGTTCAAGGCCAGCTGAGTCTACAAGACCTAGTTCCAGGATAGGCTCCAAAGATACAGAGAAAGCCTGTCTAGAAAAAACAAAACAAAATGAAACAAAAAACCCCAAAAACAACAAAAAAGAAGTTGGTTTGGTAGCCATTAAACAAATAATGAAAAAAATGAGGCTAATTACTTGATACCTGCCATTTTTACTTCACTCATTCTTTTCATTATTTCAAACTAATAGAGATCTTCCTGTTTCTGCTCCCCCCCCCAAGTGTTGTGAATAAAGGCTTGTGCCATCAACTCCTGGCTGACATTCTATTCTTATAGGTTTTTGAGTTCCATAGAATGAATGGTTTCTCAAATGTCTCAGGACAGCTACAGAAGATGTATCCAGAATTGTCCATTATACTTGACTTTAGCAAGTACAAAAGGAAGTCCATGGCATGGTCCCGTGCTGAGGAGGTACTTTCTTCAGGATGTATTTGCCTCTAAAACATACTGTCTACATAACATATCATTTCTTTGTATAGAACTTTAATACTGTATGTTTAATATTTCCAAAGACTCATTGTATTATAAAGTTGTGATGGGTGTGTTAAATGACTGCTTCATTTTTAAAGTTTTTTTCAGTCTAGGACTTTGTAAAAGATGATGCATAAGTGTTCATCTAGTTTTCAACATGCTTGCCCTTTTTCCTCTCAGTATTTCATCTTGGATTAAAAAAAACCTTACAAAACAATAAGATACATAACAATACTATTTCAAAATATAACGTGTGACAGTACAAATTAATGAGTAAACAAAGAGATTCCACAGTATCTCTGAGAGAGCAACTATGGTGATTTTAAAATATAGGACATAAAGTCACTAAAGAAACATGAAGAAAAATGAATTTAGAGGGAAGAGCCACAGTGTGTGCTTTGAAACAACACGCTAGGTGGATTGGATTGCATCTTTATTTCATTAGTTAAGAGAAGCACCGGGAGAGGAAAGGACCATGATTGGTCCTAATGTACATCAGGTGCTGTGAGACAAACCACTGGTGCAGCGCACTTCAACAGAGCTAACTGAAAGGAACAGCAGGAGGTCTAATCCATGTGTTTTCACCAACTAAGAGATTTTAGTTCATTAATAATTTGTTTCCATGTAAAGGACCATTATAAAATAAACTTTAAAATTAAAACTCTCATAAGTATATCTACTTCTTATAAAAAGTGTTTTGTACAGAAATCAACAGAATTCATACCTTGGACAGGATTGTTGTTAAACATAAAATTAAATCTTAATATTTTTCTACACTGTGATGGTTTTAGGTAGTTTCCATGGAGAACTTATCAATATAAAGGAAAGACTAAGACTGTCAGATAACACATACCGTGATAAGAAAATTATATGAATAATTTATATGAATAATTCAGTCAATGTGAATGAAATTGGAGGTAAGTTGAAATTTAATTTCCTTTCATTCAAAATTTCGTGTTCCTTAAAAAGACATATGACCAGACTGTTTATAAGAAAAATAATTGGAATATCTAGACATAAAGGTTCTGTTTAGTCTTCTATCACTGTCAAAATGCCAACTTATGCCTATACCAAGTCAAAGAAGACATGGATTTCAGTGGTTTAATTTCAGATCCATAAAGCCTTGGAACTTTTACTTCTGAACAGAAGAGGTACAGCAGGAGACTGATCAACTCTTTGTGTCCAGATACTATGAACGTCCGCCAAACAACTGTCCTCATCAAAGTTGTGCCTTCACTGACAAAGTTTTCCATCCGGAACCCACCTTGTAAAATTTGTACTACCTACAAACAGAGCTAGTAACTGAGGAAAAAGTCTTCATCTTATATATCTTTGGGAGATAGACTTGGTGAAAATCAGCTAAGATGTTGTATTAGTCAAAGTTTTCTAGAGTAGCAGATTTTAGAGAATGACTATCTCTCTACATACCTCTCAATATCATATATATATGTATGTATGTATATATATATATATATATATATGTACCTAAGAAAGATTTTTGGAATGTATGTATATAGATGATTTATTAGAATGACTTAAAGGCTGTACTCCAGCTAATCTAACATTAGCTGGCTTTGAATGGAAAATCCAAGAATCCAAAAGTTGCTTAGTCCACAAGGCTTGGTGTTTCAGCTTGTATTCATTATATGCTGGTACCCCAAAGAAGAAGGTTCCAATTCCATTAAAGAAATGGATGTGCTAGCAAGGTGAGGGCAATCATGTAAACAGGAAAAGCTTCCTGTATCATAAAAGCTAATTGTTATTAATAATAAAAACCCAGAGTCAGATATATGGGTTAATGCTGAGGGATCAGAAAAGCAGAATAGTCAACCACTAGAGAGTTCTTACCTCTAACAATGCTCAGACCAAAGGGGCAAACCTGTCCTCTGACTTTCTCCTCAGATTGACTGCTCAGACTACATGACTCAGACTGACTGCTCCTCAGACCGACTGTTTGAGACAACTACCTCAAACTACACTGAGCTCCTGTCTCTTTATATTGCTCTCTCTCCCCATCCATATCATTCCTGTCTCCATCTCTGCAGTGCTGGGATTAAAGGCATGTGACACCCAAGTGCTAGGATAACCTTTGTGTGAACTCTGTTTTTCTTTTAGACTGGATCAATTTCATCTAGTCTAAGATGGTCTTGAACTAACAGAGATCCACCTGCCTCTGTCTCCTGAGTCCTAGGATTAAAGGTGTGTCCCACCACTTTCTGGCCTCTCCTGGGTTAGCTCTGCACTCTGACCTTGAGACAGGTAAATTTGTTAAATCACGAGCAAAATGTCACAACAGCTCCCATATTCTATGTTCTTATATAGACTTCAAGCGTAAGGTTTAGACCAGATTTATGGAATATATTTTCCAACCTCAAGATGTCCTTTTACTTCAAACATCCAAACTAAAGATGCATTCACCCATGTTAAACCAAGCAAAAATATCTCTCACAGGTGTTCTCTCCATTTCTGGATTGTCATTCATTCCAGTTATAATCAAGTTGATTAAAAACAAAAAGCCACCTTAAACACTATGGGTGCAATTTCCATGGGCAACCTAGAATTTAAGTCAGAAAAGTTGAATAATTATACAAAAAGAAATTGAAAGAGTTTTCCTTTAAGGTATCATGATATATTGTTGAAATTTTATGCCAGGGGTTTATATTTCACTTCAGATGCAAATTCAGAATGAATAAACATCTTTATGTTATCAGGAGAATAATATAATTAAATAGTGTACCTTACTCACTACAGGTGTTTCATGGAATTACAGGATGTATAAAATAGTTTTAAAGACATAAGTATCGTCTAACTACCTCTTAATTTTTAAAGTTAATCACTCAGTCATTAAAAGCACTGAATAATGATGATAAAATCCAAGTATTGTTTTTCTATTTGTAGTTGAAAGTGTATTTAATAAAATTATCTCAAGAATAATATTCATAAGTAGAGCTTCTTATGATTGATGAATATTATCTATATACTGATGAATTATGTTGTTTTAAAGTTTCAGATACTTTTGGATTATTATTAAATTTTAAAATATATTTAAATGGTGTATTTACATTTATAGGTTTTATATTAGCAAGTCATTTATTCAGTGAAATTACAAACCTAAATGAGTTGATTGATAAAAGAACAAGCAATATTTTGTTAATATTATGTACTTACGTTTGTTTTTTCCTCAGTAAAGATAATCAACAAATAAAGAAGAGGATACATGATAAAGAATTCCCACATTACAATATGATACAAGCTATGAAGATGACTCAGAAGGAGAAAACTTGTGACAGGGTAACTTATGAGACTAGGAAGGTGCACATACATACAAAATTAAGTAAAGCTTTTGACAAATATAATATAATCCCTAGGAACATGCTTAAAATGGCATTGGACAGATAAAATGGAGATACTGCAAAATAAGAAAATGTGCTGCCAAATCTAAGAACAATGAAATAGCATCAAGATATGTGACCTGGGACTTAGATTATAAGAAGTAGCATCAGAAGCAGTGAGGATACTGATCCAAAAAGTAGCAGGATATGTAGGTCAAAACATGGGATTTGAAACTCTAGAGTAACACAGTTCCCTAAAAGAAAGTTTTAACTGTCAGTTTTCAGGAACAATTCAATATCTGATTAACAGGGAATAAATACAAGTTTTCTATGAAAATTAGAATAAATATTTTAAGTGAGGAAGAGATATAAGTTACCAAGAATAACATGAATGAAATATGATTTTCCATGTTATAAAGGATATTCTTGAATAGTAATGATCACTATTGATGAAGGGATGCTGAAACTCTGAAAGCAAATAGGCCAAGAATTAGGCATATTTCCTCCTTGTATTACAACCAGTACCTGTGTAAACAGAATTCAGTTAGAATGATCACCTAAAGCATCCACAACACAGAATTGATCTTTTTTATATTGTGACTATAATTTGGTCTACCTTGTTTATATTTGCCAAGTTGATCTACATTGCACAATGATATTAATGTGTAAAATTTTGTTACTTTTAGTAGCTGTGCCTACATCAATGTGATTTCCTTAAGGATCAATTGTCTCTTTCTACTAAATTGTGATTGTATTTGACACACACACATGTAGTTACAACAGTGGTAAACATTGTGCCCTTGCTGCATTCTTAGTTTATAACAATACTACAAGCATTATCATTATGGGGAACAAGCTTACTTTTAACAATTCTACAATATGTCAGTGACTTAGAATCTACAGGAAGGTGAGAGTTGTATATTGAGATGTAAATGTGAAAGTCAACACATTATGAAATATATAAATGCTTAAAAATATTCTGGTACTTAAAAATGTCACTTTCTGATAATAAATATTGAAAATTGTAGTGTTATTTGTTTTAGTTTAAGAGTAAATATAAACATTGGACATATTGCTTATAGCAACAGCAAATCAAAGCTTTGAAGACAAAGTATCAACAGTGCAATTTAGAAAAATAAAGTGTTTTTTCCTAAGGCTTTACAAGAACATAAAATTCTCTATCTCCATCAATGATATTTTATTTGTCACCAATAAAAATCAAATATTTTCTAAGCATTGTTAAGCATTGTGTTTATGGGACAGGGCTTGAAATCTTGACAGATTTGTGACCATGTGATGCAGAGAATCATTGGGTAATTTTACCATCTATAAAAAAAGCAGGTAGTGATTGAACTGCAAACCAGGCTTTAGTGATTGTCACAGTTGGACCCATAGCGTTACAATGCCTCCAAACATTGCACCATTGCCACTGAAGCACATTTTCATTGGCCATATAAGCAATATATAAAACAAGCCAGAAATATCATTACTCATATAGAAATTTTTGAACATAAAATTTAACTTCTTTTTGAGGAAATCATGAAGTTGTGTATAAGGTGGAACATTCTGTAAAACAGGGTTGATTGATTGTATATTCTGACACTCTTTTGAGAATAGCTTTGTGGGTCGAACATTATCATCTCAGTTGCCATTTTTTTCTGTAGTGAATGTGCAGTTATTTTTATTGTAAATGATACTATTATTATTGCTACTGTTGTGTTTCATTCTCTGGCTCACATACCAGAAAGTCTTGTTTCTGTTGCTCCTTTTGTACCAGGCTTGACCCGATGCACATGACTGACTTCTGTAGACTTCAAGTTTACACCATTTAAACCTGCTGCCTCATGTATGGGGAATTTATAATAAAATACAAATTTATGTCAATTAGTCTGTATAGAATGAAATAACATGGTAACAATATATAATATTTATATAAAATTTACAATCTTATCATCATTATTAAAGTACCAATATAGCTATGTATGGAGTAGAGACTAGTAAAGTGTCATAATAGTTTATGGTTAAATAAGTGAATTATTAAGATGTCTTCATATTAAAGAAGACAAGTATATTTTAAGGCATTTTAAATTGCATTATTTGTTCTTAATGTGCATATTTGTGTCTGCATATATGCATGCAGTCCGTGCTACATGTCTGTGTGTGTGTGTGTGCCCTAGCACATGACAAATATTAAAGTATCCATTCTTTCATTCATCATGCCCATCTCAGGGTTGGAACTCAAATCTCAGACACTTTGGCAAGCACCTTTACCTCTTCATCCATCTTTCATGCCACAAATTATCTTAAATCAAAGAAAGTTGCAGGCTATCTTACTTTATAAGCATTTTAAGGTATAATACAAATATGAGAATGGCTAATTCCTACAACACCAATAAAATTTGATCCATATTCCACATCTGGATTATTGTGGTGGATTCTCCCGTGTGCTGACTCCTCATTATAGCCTATTCTCAATGTAAGAGTCTCTCTCTCTCTCTCTCTCTCTCTCTCTCTCTCTCTCTCTCTCTCACACACACACACACACACACACACACACACACACACACAAAGAAAATAAAGAAAAAACACAAATTCATAGAGTGATAGAGTGTTACTTGTTTTATTGGGCAACTATAGCTTAATGGTGTCCTATATAATTCCCAAAATGCTATATGTGTTATTTCCTCATAAATTTGCTCTGTGCAATGCAAATGAAAGTCTTTTGCTTTTCATTTCACTCCAGTCGGACCAGTGTTTCTTCTCTTCTCTCAACTCCTCAAATTGTAGCTGTCCTCTCATAAGTGTGGATACAGTTCATGCAGATAAACTTCCAAAATATTTGCACTGATCTCTTCTTCAGTGCAA
>PVIU01011806.1:0-62995 GCA_004026605.1 Ondatra zibethicus | reverse complement strand
GAGAGGGGGAGAGAGGTAGAGAAAGGGAGAGGGGGAAAGAGGGGGAAATAGAGAGAGAGAGAGGGAGAGAGAAGAGAGAGGGAGAGAGAGAGGGAGAGACGGGGGAGGGAGAGAGAGAGATACAAACACCACAACTATTGGGCTCTTTCAGTGATGTCCGTTTATCAGGAGTGGCATAAGAGGCATATCTCTAGAATTTCTTATCTGTCCAACTTAAACTGTAAATGACGCATAAGGGGCAATATACAGTCATTTACAAATGCTATTTTTTCCCTTACACCTTACTCTCCTGTGGTTAAACATTGTCAACTTTATGAAAAGTAAACTACTGGGGATTTTTTTAAACCTTCAACCTCTCTGGGTGTCTACGGGATGACTATTCTTCATTGCACTTTATAGCCTCTGAAGAATACAAAAGAAGGGAGGGAGGGAAGGAGAGAAGGAGGAAGGAGGAAGAAAGACTGAGAAAAAGTAGAAAGTTAATATGCTCAAAGACATTAATCGTCTGGCTAGAGACAGATGCAAACCTGGCTGTCTTCATCATCCTCTCATCGCATGGCCCATGAACACCCATCTGGGGTGAGTGCTACCCCAAACACTTCACGTGCTATATCTATTTCATACTCTCGATGACTCTTTGGAAGTATCTCCTGGAGCCGGGCTTAGAGATGAGAAGACTGATCTTCACGGTGGCCCCCAGCTCGGCAGTGGTGGGGTCATTGCTGCACACTGAGGTCTGCCCAGCTCCAGAGCATGTGATTTTTCCAGGGTTGCTCATTGTCCACATGGTAAAGATTCAAAGCCAAGCACAGTGACTAATTGCCAGCTAAATTAATAGAGACAGAGTCAGTCACAGCATGGAGTAGACTCCATCGGGACTACTGTGGCTATGCATTGTGCTGGACTGTGAATTGTCTATAATTCTCACGCTCTTAATGTGGTCTGTGTGGGAGCAGATTGTAGACATGTAAAGTATCTAGCAGCCGTGCAGTGTGTGAATTATTATTATTTTTTTTAAAGATTTACTTATTTATTATGTATACAGTATTCTGTCTGAATGTATGCCCACACGCCAGAAGAGGGCGCCAGATCTCATTACAGATGGTTGTGAGCCACCATGTGGTTGCTGGGAATCGAACTCAGGACCTCTGGAAGAGCAGCCAGTGCTCTTAACCACTGAGCCATCTCTCCAGCCCGAGTGTGTGAATTATTATGACATTGTTACAGACAAACTAGAGTAGTGGTTCTCAACCCATGGCTCACGAATCCATCGGGTGTGTGTGGGGGGGAATTGAGGACCCTTTCACAGGTGTTACGGATCAGATATCCTGCATAGCAGATGCTTATATTATGATTCATAACAGTAGCAAAATTACATATGAGGTAGCAACAAAAATAATTTTGTGGTTGGGGTCAGCACAGCATGAGGAACTGTATTGAAGAGTTGCAGCCTTGGGAAGGTTGAGAACCACTGAACTAGAGAATAGAGCAGACAATATTGATCCTCCTACAAGGCTAGATATGGATTTTGGAATGCATTAAATTTGAGCATATTTTTTCTCTCTCTCATTTCTGGCTGCCGCCTAGGTAGAAGTGGAAATGGATTCCTGACCATCCATGACGTCCTATGGGAAAGCACGTATGTAGTCTTTCACATGACCAACATTTACAAGGCTCTACTAAGTATGTGACCCAGCCTTAGATACTGCGCACACACAAATGGAAAGGCACAACTTCAATTTTGCTTCCTGTCTGTTGCTCTTTGACCTCTCCTTCCCATGTTGGCTTTTCTTTCTTAATATATATGTCTCTGTGTGTGTTTGCACTATTTGTGAATGTTACAGCTCTGAAGGAAGTCAGCTGATACATGAACCTGGGGTGCAGTGGGGGGGTGTCCCCCCCCACTACAGTTGGTCAGAGACAGAGTTGGCTCTGTTTTCAGCTCCAAGCCGTGTTTCTTTCTCTGGCCCCTTTTAACTCCCAGAGAGAGTGGTTACAGCTGAGCTCTGCTCTATTCCCCTAAGGGAACATCCTATCAGGGGTATCAATTTCTTCTGCTCTGTTCAGCTCCCACCCAAGACGTTACTTTTTCTGCTTCACTCTGCTAAAAAGGAAGCCCCTGCAGAAATGGAGCAATCTCCTCCGACAAAAAGTTACCTTTTCTGCTCCACTCCCTAGGGAGTTTTCCAGCAGACATAACTATTTCTTCTGGGTTTTTTTTTTCCTTGTCTCCTTAAGGAAACGTCTCAGCAAAGGTTCTGCTCTGGCAAAGGAAGATCTTCACCCAAAAGTCTTTTAAGAAAGAGATATTTTTGGGGAGGAAGGAGTAGTCCGGGAGAGTGACTGCCTCTGCCTGGGTAAGATAGGAACAGCCCAAAACTGAACAGGCAGAGGGGCTTGTATAGGGCTTCTTAGGGACAGAGGTTTCCCAGGGAGAAGTTTTTCTGCTCAGGGATTGGCTGGTTTTCCTACTTAGGCATTGGTTGGATTAGTTCAGAGGCAGAGTTGACTCTGGTTTCAGGGCCTGTGTTTCTTTTACTGGCCCTTTTTAGCCTTTTGGCTCTATTTTAAGGGCTAATATATGTTTCTTTTATTGGCTCTGATTCTAGGGCCAAAGTGTATTTCTTTTGCTCTGGTTTCAGAGTCAGGGTGTTCTTTGGTTCTAGGTTCAGGGCTAAAGTGTTTCTCTCACTGACCTGGTTATCAGATCCAGAGTATGTTTCTTTCTCTGGCTCTAGCTTCAAGGTCCGAGCTAGATTTGTTGCTCAGGGATTGGTTAGTTTTTTCTGACCAGGGATTGGTTTCATGTTCAGTTGGTCAGAGACAGAGTTGGCTCTGTTTTCAGCTCCAAGCCGTGTTTCTTTCTCTGGCCCCTTTTAACTTTTTGGCTCTAGTTTGCATATAGCTCCATTTCCATATAGCTCCTTGAGGAGGAGGTCAGAAGGCATCAGACTCCTTGGAACTGGAGTTATAGGCAGTTGTAAGCTTATGTGGGTTCTAGGAATGGAACCCAGGTCATTACAGGAGTAAGTACTGTTGAACCATTTCCAGGCTCCCCCAACCACACTCAAGTAAACAGAACCACTCAGATTTCCCATATGTCCCCTTCTTGTACCCATAGACTCTGACTTGGGGCACCTGGAAGGGGCTAAAAAAAGGTGCCTTTCTAAGAAGCTTGCAAGCCATGCTGAGGTTTCTGGTTCCAGGTCCCCTCTTTGAGATTATCTGACCATCTTGCCTTACCCAGATGTGGCTCTTTCCCATTGGCTTCCAGACCTGACTTCACAGTAAGAAAGAGATTTGATGACATGAGCCTATTACAGATGGCTAAGCAAGCTTCCTGAAATGCCTGCCAGCATGACAGTAGACATGCCTTGATTCTTTGTAAGAAAATGCTGGCCCACAGATAGACTGACTTGTATTATTGGAAGACGATAGTGTTGGTAAGTAAAACTTAATTCAAAGACGAGAAAGCCCACAACTTGGCAGTAAGGCAAAAACCAAGTACATGTCTTTCTCGTTTTCTGTTGCAGTAGAAAGGCACACTACCTCTTGCTTTTCAGCAAGCAAAGTCACACTTAGACCTTAGCAGCTGAGGGTGAGATGGGGCAGCCCTTCGTCTACAGCAGTAACATCGCTTGGGTTCTGGGATGAGTACCGCTCCATTGCTAATGGCCAGACTGAAAGGCAGTGCAGGAAAATAGGCACCTGCCTGCTCCTGTGTGGAGAATGTGAGATGCCTAAGGGACCAGGAGAATTTAGGTGTCACATACAGGCATGGTTCCTTCTTCACCTTGCTCTGTCTCAAGGTTGCTCTTTACACAGGACCAGCGGCTTTTGAGATTTGGCTTTGAAACGCCAGTTCTTGACTTGGGTCTGCCTGCCTTGCAAACAATGCTGGCTAATAGTTTATGTTCCCCGAGAGTTAATATGTTAGAAGCATAACCAGCCCAATGCACCAGTGTTAGATGTGGGACATTTAGGAGGTGATTAATGGGTTAATGTCATTATTGGAGGCATGATCTCACTATGTAGCCCTGGTTATCCTATGGTAAGGCCAAACTGTGGGAATAGGGTGTCAGGTTTGAGACACATAGCTGAAGCCTCAGAAGCCATAGTCTATCTCCTTACCTTACAAAGGCTGCTGTGTGCACCTCCGGGGGCAGGGATATGGACTTAAAAGTGCAAAACATCATGAAAAATGCTAGTTGTATTTAAAAACAGACAGAGGCAAAAACCACTTTGGGAACTGATTTCCATGTATGCCTCCATCCTTCTCCTTTCCCCTCTCCTCTCCTCCCCTTCTGCTGGGGGCAATGGTCTGTACCCTGTCACTTGTATTGTTTTAATAAAATGCTGATTGGCCAGTAGCCAGGCAGGAAGTAGAGATGGGGCAATGAGAACAGGAGAAACCTCTGTCAACACCCTTCCCTTCTTCCTTCTCTGTTGCTTCATTTTGGTGGAGAGCTAGGGACTGAATCTAATGCCCTCAGACTCTAAGCAAGCATGCCACCCCTGAACCACATCTCAAATTCTATAGTTGACTCATTAAGATGAGCACAGCAGATAAGATCTGATTTTTTTCCCTTAAGACAAAATTGTATTTCAAATGACTTCGCTTTACTCAATATGTTTAATCTGCTGGCCCTTGTAGAACACAAACTGCAGGTATTAATGTGTGTATGCTAATTGTTTCTCTTATTTTTAAACATTTTTTCATTGATTCTTTGTGAATTTCATATCATGCACCCCAATTCCACTCATTTCCCAGTCCTTCCAGGTCTGTCTCCCACCCTTGTAGCCTCCTTCACCCCAAATACAACACAATTAAACAAACAACAGCAACAAAAAAACCCATTTCATTCCTCCATCTTTCTAGCCTTGCCATTGTGTACTCTTTTGTCATAGTGGCCTTGGGACCTGTGGTGTGTCACACAATATACCCCATTGCTCAAACAGCTTTACTTGTGAACGTCCATTGCAGTGAGATGCTGATCTGGTTCAAGGCCTCTGGCTTTTGATACACCATCAATACTGGACCCTCCCTGACTGATGTCCTGCTGTTGCCCTGTCAGGAACAGTCCCTTCATGCACTCCACCAGGTCATAGATGAGGAAGATATTGGGATGGGCCAACTCAAAACCCTGAATGTGGGCCTGTGTGGTATCTGAGTTGGTCAGTCTGAGCCTCCATTAGGACCACTCCATTTAGACAAGGGTCAGAGGTGGCTCTCCCTCGCCCATGCCACTTGTGCCAGTTCTGGGAGAGGAGGGCAGCTCTCCTGCTAAGGTGGCTGGTTAGGGGCAGGACCAGTTACCTGGGGTCCAGGTCCCTAGGGCTAGCTCTCCCATGGTTCTCAGTGGCAACACAGGCCATGGATATCAGCACAGACCCTGGCTATCCTCAACCACAGCTTTGGCTTGAACATCAGCATGGTCTCAGGTGGCAGTGCAAGCCACACAGATCAGTATGGCCCTCTGATGCCAATGTGGCTTTAGGTGGCAGCTCAGACCTCTGGCATTTGTGGTAATATGGGCTACAGATACTATCACATGCCATGGCTGCAGTTTGACCATGGACCCAGACAGAGCCCTCAGTGGCAGCACAGGCCTGGACATCACATGGCCCAGGTGGCAGCACAGGCCACCCATATCAGCCTGTTCCTCACTACCATTGTTTCTTCTGTCCCCCTTTTCTACACAGTGCACAAACAGCTTCTCTTCTCCTTCTCTTCCATTTCTCTACCACGTACTTGCTCATCACAGTGGCACCTGGTGGGTCTGTGGCTGTCTTCCTGCCCCTCCAGGCTGAGGGGCAGATCAGAAATATTTGGACCCTTAATTTTATCAAGCAGGAAATATGGCTGGTAGCATTACAAATAGAAAGTATGACACTGTTGTAAGTGTTCAACTATATTACATTCCTTCAACCCTTAGCTTCAATTTAGGTATCCGACAGCCAGGGACCTAACACAATCTTCTGGAAAAAAAATTAAGGAAGTTATTAAATTAGTTCGTGCCTTCTTTCTCTTTCGTAGGGAGGAGAGCTCTGGGCTGGTTAGTTTTTTGTCAACTGCACACAAGCTAGAGTTATCTGGGGAGGGGGAGTAGTTCATCACATTGATAATACTTTCATCAGCTTGGTCTCTAGGCAGGTCTTCAGAGTTTTGGATTAATGATTGACGTTGGAGGGCCCTGCTGTGTCCCCCGTGGGAAGGCAGTTCTAGGTTGTAAGAATGAGAAAATTGAGTAAGCCATGGGGCACAGGCTTGTAAGCACATTCTTCTGTGGTTGTTGCTTTGTTCTTGCCTTCAGGTTCCTGCCTGGCCTTGAGGTCCTGCCTTGACTTCCCTCAGTGATGGGCTGTGGTTCATTCAGGCAAACAAACCGTTAGCTTCTAAGTTGCTTTTGTTCTTGATGTTTTATTTCTTTATCCTCGATGTTTTCCAATTGAAAGATAATGTTTTCCATATAACATATCTTGGCCATGTTCTTCCCCTCCCCCAATTCCTCCCACCTCCCCTTTTGTTCTCTACAGTTTCTTTCTCTCTTTAAAACAAACAACACAAAAACAAAACAAAACAAAACCCTCACAAGAAACACACAAATGCCGGGCGGTGCCAGCACTCGGGAGGCAGAGGCAGGCGGACCTCTGTGAGTTCAAGACCAGCCTGGGCTACAAGAGCTAGTTCCAGGACAGGCTCCAAAACTACAGAGAAACCCTGTCTGGAAAAAAAAAAAGAAAAAAAAGAAACACACAAACCCGCTCCCCAAACACAAAAAGAGAAATCAAAATAACAATCAAAAGACCAATAAGAGAAGAAAAGAAAACAAAACAAGCCCAAACAAATCAAAATGATACTAAAAAGTCTACTCAAATACCGCTGCCCTCAAGAGTGGTTAATACACCCAGTGAGACTCCATTGGTGAAAACGGGTTTTTCCTTTGCTAGTGGGTATCAATTGCAGATAGCTTCTCAGTTAGGGGTGGGAGCCCATGTGTACTTACTTTCTCCCTAGTGCAGGGACCTTGTCCAGCTTGACCATGTGCAGGGTTTTGTGTGTGCTGCCACAGTGTCTATGAATTTATATATGCATCAGTCAGTCTTGCTGTGTCTGAAAGACACTGCTTCCTGGGAGCCACCCACCTTCCACATAGATCCCTGAGCCTTGAACGGAGGGATTTGACGAGGACATCCCATTTAGAACTGTGCGCTTCAAAGCTATACTGGTATTTTATCACTCAATAGAAAGCCATCTGGGACAAGTAGTATCTCCCAGGCTGTGACTGCAATTCAGTAGTGAGAGGGCTTGCTGAGGATGTGTGAAGCCTTGAGCTTGATTCTTGGTCCCCACACAAAACAAAAACAAGACAGAATGAAGCCTCCTCGACCCCACCCCAACACTGACATACCTAAAAATGGCCAAGTACTTTGATCATGTGAACAACTGCACCTTTGGCTATCTCAAGAAAATCTTGGTGACCTGCTATTTATGGGCTCTGTTGTAAAGGTCAAACAAACATCACCCAAGGAACATCCCCAGAGCAAGGCTGACTAGAGAGAATAGCAGTAACACAATTATGCTACTGTGATGTGGGATGTCCCTCTGTATGCTATGAATATGTTTTTATTACCCTTGGCTAATAAAGAAGCTGATTCGGCCTATGGCAGGGCAGAATATAGTTAGGCTGGAAGAATATAGAGAGTGTCAAGAAGATGCCGTTTTGTTGCCGAAGGAGTCAGATGCCAGAACCTTACCTGGTAATCCACAGCCTCATGGCGATACACAGAATAATAAAATAGGTTAATTTAAGATATAAGAGTTAGTTAGTAGGAAGCCTGAGCTAATAGGCCAAGCAGTGTTGTAATTAATATAGTTTCTGTGTCTGAGCAGTCGGGAAACAAACGAGCAGCCTCCGTCTACACTACTACAATGTCTACTCACATTCAAGGTCTTGTGAGGACCGTGATGCCACGTTCTTCCCATAAAACATCAGGAGAGAGATTGATAGAAAGCAAGTGATAGAAAGCAATGCTGAAAATCAAAACACAAAACATTTGCTGAGGCTTCAGAAAAATGTCACAGGTATGTTTGGTTTTGGGTGGCAGTTCACATTAGCTCTTGAATCTTCGCTTCCAGTTTTTTTTCATCAGCTCCATGAAACTCATAAATCTGTTTCAATACACAAAGGCACAAAAGTGTTTATTGACGCGAGGGCTACAAAGACATCAAAGTGTCAAGGAATTTTGGGTCTGTATACTTGTTTCTCATTTCCATAATTTTAGAAGCTGTTCAAGTATTAAATAGATTAAATCCATGACCTTTTATTTGTTGCGAGACTGGGTACATTCAGGTGGCCATAGACAATGTGCTACTCTTTCAAAATGAGTGATATATTTCTCCTGGTCTCTGTAATTCTTCTTAATATACGACCTAAAGCGTATGACAGTGCTGGAGATGAAGAAGCCCAATCCTTGAAATTAGAGCTTTTCTTGTATTGGCATTGAGGGCTTCTTCATTTATATACACAATTTTCCAAAACTAAAAGTCTTTTTGTGACTTCTGCCCAGGTCATGGTGGTATAATTGATTCTAAGAAGTGTGTGTTTTACACATTTCCCCCAACCCCAACTCAACTTTATATTGGATGGTATATTTTAATTGCAACATTTTTTTTAGTAGTATACAAAATAATGACTCTCTCTTTCTCTTTTTGACACAGGTCTTAGGTAGCCAACACTGGCCATAAAGTACAGTCCTGATCCTCCTGCCTCCACCCACAAAGTGCTAGGATTACAGGCACACAGCAAAAATGACCTGCAGGAAAACCTTTTAAATAGCTCTTTCATGTTTGGATTGGGGAGACAGCTCAGCTGGTGAGGTGTTTGATACACATGCATGAGGTATTGCGTTTGGGTCCCTAGGTATGGTGGACTGTGTGTGATGATAATCCCAGCCAGAGCTGGGGAGGTGGAGGCAGGTGGATCCCTGGGTTTTGCTGTCCAGATAATTGGTGATCGCCAATGAGAGACCCCAAACCACCAAGACAGATGGCTCCTGAGGAGCCATGCTGAGGTTGTTCTTTGGCTGTCAGAGGCTCTTACATACACTCATATGAACGCACAAAACAAGCACATTACAGTTATTGAAATAAGGACGTCAACCTGTCCTTTAAACCCACTACCACATCAACACTAGGTGTATTAGTTATTGGGATCCAGGGAAGAATGTAAGTAAACTGAGACGAGGAGCGGGTGAAGACTTGAACTTCTGGTAAGGTTGGAGTAGGGGCTGGAACATTCTAGGACAAGCCTCTGTGCTCAGTGTGCTGCAGAGAAGTAACCGTCCCCAAACCTCTTGTTCCTGCTTCCCCACTCAGCAGCATCCCCTCCGGGTCTGCCGTTTTACTGACTCCTTGAATGCCAACCCCAGGTGTGGGTTATGTCCATCTCGGTCTCATTTCACTTACCTTCCTAGTCTCCGTTCCACGTCTGAGACAGCACATTGTTCTTTTGAGTCTTGAGAATAGAGTGACCTATGTGTGGGTGCAGAATTTCACGGTTTATCTGAGTTGCCGGTCTGTAGCCATCTCCTCATAAACAGTTCCCCTGGCTTTTGGCCAGGGGAGGAAGGTATCAGAGGGGATCTGCCAACGGGCTTCCACTTCTGGGAAAAGCTGGGGAAAGCTCAGTCGGCAAAATGTTTGCCTAACACACACAAAGTCCTGGCTTTGAACTGGGGTACCTCATCAGCCAACTGTGGTGGTTACACTTGTAACCCCAGCATCCAGGAGGTGAAGAAGTTCAAGGTCATCCTGAGCTTGTAGTGAGTTTGGAGTCAGCCTAGGCTACGTTAGACCTTGTTTGGGGGTGGGGAGTTCTTCCTATTATTAGGATGGCAACCAGAGAGGGTCCCTCTGGGGCCTGAAGGGAGATTCACCATCGGGGTCTTAAAGGGACTTTGTCCCTTGTCTCAAGTCAGAGCTGGAGTGGAAAGCAGGCTGTGAGAGGTTTTGGATTCCACTTTACTCTGTTTTCCCCATGGGAGCTCAAGGGCGGGAATCGCTATGCAAGAGCAGTGGTTTCCACTTAACCTTCTTTTGGATTTTACGTCCAAGGAGCCTCCTAAATCTTTATTTTTTCTTCTATAGGGGAGTCGGATGCAATTGGAAGTAGGACTGAAGCCATGTGAGGCAAACAGAGCATCCACAGGGAAAAGATGGCGTGTCTGTTCCCATGACCGTCACATAATTCCAGATGGCCTTCTGGACTCCCTAGGTTCCTTTAGAAGATATTTCTCTCATCTCTTTAGAGATATACTCAGTGGATCATGTTTTATCTGATTTATTTCAACCTACTTCTTACTTCAAAGGACAGAGAGAACTCGGAAAAAAAAATAAAAGAGGTTGGGGCAGAGGGAATTCGCTAACTGGAAAAAGCTGTGTCTCATAGTGGGACGGTACAAGCTATGGAGTACAAAAAAATGGGGCACAGCTTTAGAGGTGGTGATTTTTGTGATTATGGGGTTATGAGATTCCTCCTATAGCCGCCAAGAGCAGCCAGGAGTAGTAAGTGCCACGGCTACTGTCGAATCTGACGTCTTTCTAGAGATACACTGACTCCTCCACAGGGGACTATCACCCACCCTATTACATGAGCCAGAACTGCAAAAAATTCCATATTGTGTAATCATTCCCAGACACCACGCCTGCCTCTCACATTACAATATGCTCAAAAGCAACCTCAGTGTTGAGTCCTTTCACAATGAGTTGCTTTTGCATATTTTTTTGAATTTTACAAGTAGAATTTTACATACTGTATTCTTTCTTAAAAGAAGAAACTAATTTTTTGTATTTTATGTACCTTGGTATTTTGCCTGCATGTATGTCCATGTGAGGGTGTTGGATATCCTGGAACAGGAGTTACAGACAGTTGTGAGCTGCCATGTGGGTGTTGGGAATTGAACCTGTGTCCTCTGGAAGAACAGTGCTCTTAACTACTGAGCCATCTCTCCAGCCCTACAGATTGTATACTATGTCTGACTGTTTTTACTCAGTTTCATGCTCACGGTGTTTATCTGTTCAGCAGCGGTCTGGATGTGTTTTAGTATTCCTTTGCGTGAGTCTAACATAATTTATCCACTTGCACTCTGGGGAATGATGTTGCTGGGGGATATTCTTGTCGGTGTATTTGTGGGCGGCATAGACCAATTCCTTCCTGCTGTTTACCTAAAGAATGGAATTATGGGATTAAACTTTAATGGGCGTCCTCTCTCTGTTTTGCTCTCCTCTCTCCCTCTTCTCTCAGAAAGGATCTTATGTAATGCAGGCTGGTCTTCACCATACAAAATCGCCAAAGACAACCACAAATTGCTGTATGCACAACCACACTCAATTTATACCATTCTGGAAACTAACCCAAGGCTGTCAGGCCAGCATTCTACCAACTGAAGTGTAATGACAGTCCCCAAAACTAACTGTCCCAGCAAAGGATGAGTGTTCTGGTTGTTCCACATCCTTGACATTTGGTATCACCAGTTATTGTTATGTCAGCCTTTCTGGTGGCTTTAAGGGTCTTTGCCTTTGTTTCCTAACTGGCTACCTTTAAAATGGACTATAGCAATAACCACAAAGCTTTCTCTGTGTTCAGTTTTGTGCCTTTTCTGTCCACCTCCTCCCATGAATCTCAAAATTACGAATGTGCTTGTGAGATCCTTCCCAAGCTCTTCAGAGTTCTCTTCCTCGCCGTAAAAATCCAGCCTTCTAATGTTGTCTTAATTTTGTCTCCTCCGCCTCGATACCATGCCCCACGTGAACTCTGAACTGTGGGATTCAGTTCAGAACCCCTTTGTCTGAAGTGCTTGGCTGCAAGCATTTTAGACCTTGGAATATTTGAAACTAAATACCGAGATACCTTGGGGATGAGACTCAAGTCTAACTGGAAATTTGCGTGTGTTTCATGCGTCTCACAGCCTGAAGTCTTCTCTAGCTTCTTTTATGTTGCTCTGATAAAAACACTCCTACTAAAACCAGCTTGGAGGGTAGGGTTTGTTTCATCTCACAACTCCTATGTCACAATCTGTCACGGAGGAGTCAGGCAGGAACCCGGAATCAGGAACCATGGAGAAATGATGCTTGTTGGCTCCATCTCTGGATCACTTCCTGGCTCATGCTTAGCTAGCTTTAAACTGCCCAGGGCCACTGACTGAGGGGTAGTGCCACCAATGGTGGGCTAGGTCCTCCTACATCAACCAATAATCAATGACTGACTGAGGAATAGTGTCACCAATGGTGGGCTAGGTCCTCCTACATCAACCAATAATCAATGACTGACTGAGGAATGGTGTCACCAGTGGTGGGCTAGGTCCTCCTACATCAACCAATAATCAATCAAGACAGTCTCTCAGGCTCACAGACCAACCTGACTTAGGCAGTTCCTCCATTGCTGCTTCTGTTCTAAGACGACCCTAGCCTGTGCCAAGCTGACAATGAAGGCTTACCAACGCAGTAATCTCGTACAATGCTTTTTCTAATCTTTATTCACAAAACTAAGTCTACGAACATTGACACATCAGTCTCACAGTATCATGTCCCTATGAAGTATCAGATTTTGGAACGCTTGTGACTTTGGATGTTTGGGTTATGGATACTCACAAGGTTTCCTTTTAGAACATGCACTTAATGAGTACCTGTGGTAAGCTAGGGCCTTGTGAACAAGACAGATGAAATCTCTTAGGTGTTAATATGCTAATAATAATTTCATGCTATTGTTATGTAAGCATGTAAATTATTTCCGATACACACACATGCTACTCTATCAGTCTCGCTTCTCCTATCCTTCCCTGATGACGGGTCACCTCATGAAGCCTTCTGAAACATTTTCTTTGCCATCCTAGAGCAAAATCTGGACTTTCCATTATGATATGACATAATTGATTTTATCATGAGTCTGCCCATTAGCTCAAGGATGGAGATTGAATTTTTTTTTTCAGCGTAATTGTCCAGTTTGGAACTCACACAAACTAGCTTTTATTAGAATTGAGTTCTGTTGCACTCAGTTTTTGGCCATTGAAGTATGAGTTTAAGACTCTGGGTTGTATTAAATTTCAGGAATGAAGTGTTTCCCCCCTTCCCCAGGATTAGTGGTGACTGTCGACTTGACAGACTCTAGAACCATTGGAGATGGGCTTGGGGCATGCCTGTGAGGATTACTCCGATTAGGAAGGCCCACTCACTGTAGATGGCATCGTTGGCTGCCATCCTGGACGGCATAAGTGAAGAGAGAGAATGAGCAGTACGCATCCACTCCCTGGCCTCTTTTTCTAACCACAGATGTGAGCCAGCCGCTGTGAGCTCTTAGCACCTTGCCTTCCCTGCCACAATGGGCTGTGCCTGGAATTGTAAGTGAAACTGAGTCCTTTTTCTCTTGGTTGATCTTCTCAGGGCATTTTATCACAGTTCCTGCTTCCTTGCCAGCCTTTCCTTTTCTCCCTTCCTTCTGCCTTCCTTTGTTATCCTAGAGACCTGAACCCAAAGCCTTCCCACATGCCAAGCATGAACTCCATCACCATGCTACATCCTCAGCACGGCCTCCTTTGTCTAGTTGACCAAAGACAGGCATCACATGCGTCTCCCTGTCTAGTGCTGGGCTTTGTATCTTATTCCACAAGTGGCCTTGCTAATGGGAGCTCTGCAATTGTCCCGGATACCACTGGAGATTCGAGGAATGCCAAAGTGCAGAGATGCTCCAGAGTGCATGCCTAGAACCCAGGCCTGAGTTCGCATAATGTTCACATCCTTTCTAGATGTACAATATAAATGCTACACAGATGGCTGTCACCCGCTATTGTTTTGGGAATAATAACAAGAAAGAGAAGTTTGTACATTTTCAGTATAAATATTTTTTCAGATATTTTTGATCTATTGTTCATTGAATGTAAAAACATGGAATCTGCAGATGCACAAAGTCAACTATAAATGGCTTGTGAGTTCTGACCAAAGTGTTTCTCTCTTTTAGTCTGGTGCTGTGCTGTGTCTCTCAAAAGCTTCGACCAGAAGCATCAGGATATGAGTTTATAGCTCTCTTAACGTCGCCTTGATTTAAAAATAATCTCCCCCACCCTCTCTTTGAGATAGGATCTCACTATGTACCCCCCACTTTGAGATAGGGTCTCACTATGTACCCCCACCCTCCGCTTTGAGATAGGGTTTCACTATATATCCCCCCCACCCCACTTTGAGATAGGGTCTTACTATGTATCTATCCCCTCACCCCACTTTGAGATAGGGTCTCACTATGTATCCCCCCACCCCACTTTGAGATAGGGTCTCACTATGTATCCCTGGCTAGCCTTGATCTTGAAATTCTTCTGCCCCAATCAACCAAGAGATAAAATTGCAGGTGTGCCTGCACACCTAGCTGGATCCTTCTTCATGAGCTGCTGCTGCTGCTGCTGCATGCTGGAGGCCAATGGGAGGAGGGAGGCCATTCAGTCCTTAAAAAACACCCCAACCTAACATGTTTTAAAAACAGCTTTCATTATGGACATTTTCAAACACACACACATAGAGTAATACTTATGTTGTGGTGATGTCGCACACCTTTAATCCCAGCACTCAGGAGGCAGAGGCTGGAGGATCTCTGAGTTCGAGGCCAGCCTGGTCTACAGAGAGTTCTAGGACAGCCAGGACCACACAAAGAAACCTTGTCTTGAAAAGCAAAAGCAAAAACAAACACATGAACAAAAGAGAATAATAAAGCGACTCCTGATTTACCTATCACCTGGGTCTAACTAGAGGCAATATTTCTCATATGCTGAAGATGTCCTAACATTTACATTCAGTCTATTGCTATTACTAGGAAGATGCAAAGGACTCAGAGACAGTGGTCCCTCCCTAACAAATAGATGTCTGACAGACAAAATTACACTAATGATGCATGCATAGGCTAATTATAATAAATGCACTGGCCGGTTGTTGTGCAATTTTGGTTGAATGAATATTGAAGTTACATTTAGACCAGCTGCATGGTCCAGACTGAGCTCATCAATCTCCCAGACATCTGTACTTAGTTAACAACAGCAAGAGTAGTAGCCCACAGTGCATCAGCAATGAAAGACAAAGAACAACAGCACAATCCCACCAAACAACACAAGATCGCCTTGGGGGCATGACTGTAGAGATGTTGGTAATACAGTGTATAATTTATAATAACACGAATAAAAGAACACATTCTGCTTCAGAGAGATGGATTTTCTGAGGGATTAGACAGTATGACTAAGGCAGAAAAGGTACGTTTAATGCTAGAATCTTTTAAAGATGCCTCACCTAAGAGGAGGGGACAACAATAAGCGTCGGTTCTATCTTGATTCTTCCTCTGACCCTATCCAGAACGGCTTACGTCTCAGCCTACTTTGAATCTCACTGGCTTTCCTATGCCTCAGGCGGACCTTGATAATGTAATTCAATGAGAGTCTTTGGAGTTGAGCTAAAATATATCCAGGAGGCATCTGGAAGCGGGGCACTCAAATTCAAGATGAGGGCAAATAGTCGGGCTCTTGTTTGCGCCACTAAGGCCTCCCGGATGGCACCTTTTGAGCTTGTTCTGACGGTGGGATGACAGCAGAACACTAATTGATGTTATTTTCTGGACGCTGCTTCCATGTCTTACTCTTTGGATATCAGTGACCCAAATGACGACAAAAGTACATTCCTTTTTCTGTGGCAACAGCTAACTTTTTGGTTCGTATCCTACTCATTTGGGGGTCTGATGTTCAGATTTGCTGCGGAAATGCAAAGGCAGACAGAATGTTAAGTAAATAAACGGGTGTGGCTGTGCCCCCGTGCGATTGATTTGTGGACAGGTGGAGGGGCCGCTTGGACCAGAGTGAACGGATTCTTATTCTGGGCCACCAGCTGCTTCTGCTGAGCAGACATGAGAAGCTGCCGCAGGGCCAGATCCTCAATACAGTGGGACTTACCGCTGAAGGGGATGTGGTATGCCGTCAGAGTTCATCTCCAGCCACGCTAAGAACAGGAAAGGCCATTTTGGACTGTGGCTACCAGAGATGATCTTTTGCCTGTCGCTGGGAGTGTGGAATGAGACTTTGTTCTTTGGGGTAAACACAGCTTCCCGGGTCATTCTCTTCAATGGCGAATACCTGTCCTCATGTTCCCACTGGGAGAATCTGCTCAGATTTTCAGTGTTGGGTTTCTGTAACCCTTGGCTTCCCTCCATTCCTACTCCTGCTCACCAAGCCCAGGGTGAGTGTCTCTTAAATCTAGACGAAGGAAAAGCACAAGTCTGTCCTCTCTCGTTTTGGGGTGCCCAGGTCAAGGTCACAGCCATACTTTCCCCCAGTCCTTTCCAGATATCCTGGGGACAAGGGGCCCAGATTTGCCTTCTTCAGACAGGTGAGAAGCCACCCCCTCTCTTTGCTCACTTTTAGGTCTTGAGAGTCATGCAAGGCAGCAGCGCCTTCTTCATCTGGGCAGGTAGGTCGCACCTGTGCAGCCCTAGATCCTTTCACAGGCAGGACAACTCAAGGTGTAGACTTCAAGGGAACCATTGTTCACACGGGTCCCAGCCGTGAACTTTTATGAGCACTGTCTATCACCAGAAGTACTTCCGATAAAGGTCATATTTTGGTTATCTGCATGACTCATTATGAAGAAAAGAGCTTGTGTCTGCTTGCTTATGCCTTTCATGGCTGTGGGGCAATCTGTGTCCTTTGACAAGAGAGGGCATCAAAAGATCTTTCTGGATCCCACTAATGAGTGCTTCTCCTGTTCTTTTACTCTATATTCTTTGATGCAATAAATCTTAACTCTGAGTACAACTTGCTCCTGAGTCATCTCATGTTTCACAAATCACCAGATGAAACACTGCTATGTCTCAACAATGGAAAATTCAAAGGAGACGGACAGAACCGAGTAAAAATTGTAGAGCGGGAAACTATAAAAGACATTTTGATAGAAATGTAACTATTAAAAATCAATACAAAACTCCTAAGAGAACAGAATGTAGAACATTAAATAAAAACATGGTTTACAACAAGGGAGGGTAATTTGCATTGTCTAATCCTGGAGGAGAGACAGACAGGTCGGAGCCTCAGTTGCTAAGGCAACAGCAGTATCCTTTGCAGTGGTCCTAATATGGCTAAACTGAGCTGAAAACTGCCTCACTTCATTAGCGTCCCTTCCATGCTGCTTAGTTTTTCAACTCTATGATTCTCTGTCTCGAGCATCAGCTGCTCTTGGGGCTGACCAGGTGAGATTTGTTTTTGGCCGCCTAAGCAGAACTCCTTGGTCTGCCCTTGCCTATAGTGGGATGGGTTTTACTGAGTAAGCAATGGCGACTCAGTGTAAGCAGAAGTCGCACGAGTTTGAAGAGTTTAAATGGTCCCTCAACCTTTATTTCTAAATTAGTTTATTTATGAATTTGAAGGGAGATGGACACAGCTGGATCCTGAGGTTCTGATATTACCCATATTGTTAAACAACTTAACAGGAAGCCGTAACCTTCAAATCAACTATACTACTCATATTTTAATGTATGCATCAAGTACAGGGCTTGGCACTTCCTGTACATTTTTTTTTTTTGGAGAAACTTCAAGACAAAGTTTCAAAGATGAGTGATGTAGTATTCATCTCACAAAGAAGGAAGATGAACGTTGGGATGGCTTATTACATTCCTAAGTCACTCAGTAATAGGAAGATGCAGGACCCAAACAACAGTTGTCCTGGGATAGTGAGACCCAGTTGCAAGTAATTTCTGGGAAGAAGGCCAAACATAATTTATTTTTGAAGCAGCTGAACACAAGCATTTGGAACGGAGTCTTCAGACATACCCTTTCCTCATTTCTTCTTGCTTTATCTATTATCTCTTCCTGGCCTGAGGCCCTGTGTATGAGCCCTGTTTCAGTCCCATCCTCTTTCTAGCAAATGATGTAGGATACTTTTCATCTCTATACCTGCTTTATTTTATGGCAAATACTTGTTGGCAATGACTTTCGTGTTGTCAGCAGGAGCTCTGGAGTTTGTAGACATCTGGGTAAGAGCTTCCTCCTACTTAATGCAAGAGCCCAGCAAACAGTTTCTTGTGTTATGAATTATTCAGTTATAAATAATTTGCTTATTAGCACATACATGGCCATTTTCCATTGCCTTTAATAGTGGGCCTACCCAAGTGCTTCGGGAAACAATTCTGCTCTAAGGCAAGAGATAAAAATTGCAATTCAGCTGGGCAGTGGAGGCGCACGCCTTCAATCCCCAGCACTCAGGAGACAGAGGCAGCTGGATCTCTGTGAGTGTGAGGCCAGTCTGGTCTACAAGAGCTAGTTCTAGGACAGACTCCAAAGCTACAGAGAAACCCTGTCTCGAAACCCTCCCCCACCAAAAAAACCCCCAAACAGTTGCAATTCGCTTTCGCTTTCGATAGTTGGCTCAGGCATAAACAGTTGGCCAAGACTTGCTAATCCTTTGTTTTGCTTCCTTTCCTAAGCTCTGCAGACATCAGTTTAGCATGAAACCAAAGCTGTTGGTTGTAGTGGAGCCATTGTTAAATCTCAGAGGCATGGGATCCCCTAGTATCATCGGCAAATATCAGCACATATATGTCTGCTCATTCTTTTTCTGAAGAGAGTTATAGTCTTTAGTGTGTTGTTAGGATGGCCATAAAATTTATGATCTCTATGTGTAATAAAAATATATGATCTACCTTGTGTGTAGTTTTACTTTCTATGATTTCGGTTACCTAAATAACCATGATCTAAAAATATTACACGGAAAATTCCTGAAGTAAGCAAAAAGCCTGAAATTACTGAGAAGCATGATGAACTTTGATGCTTAAGGAGTGGATGGTTCCTTCTACCTGCTCGTTAGGAATTTAGTCATCTCATCAGCAGATCTACGTTCAAGTAACCCTGGTTTTTCTTACTAATAACCCCAAACTGTTAAGAGTAATGATAGGTGACCAAAGAGAAGCTATAAAATATTTATTTTACAAAAAAGTAAAGAATTCTTTGCTTATTAAGGAATGAAAAGAATTATTTATGTTTCCAAGATCTACAGTAAGGATGAATAGGGCAACCCCTCCACGTTATACAGAGGATCGTTCAGTGGTGTCTGTGGCTTCCAGTATCCACTGGTGGTCTTGGAATGAATTCTTTTTTTGATAAAGGGGGACGAGTGCATGTACAATAGAATACTACAATCATTATTTCTCACAGCGACTCTTCCTGGAGCATGATATGATGGCTTAGATGAAAACACAGAGGAATACAGCAGAAAGGAAGAGCAACATGATTTATTAGGGGAACGTGGAAGTTGCTCTGTGTGGGTATGTGTGTGTGTGCGCACGTGCACATGCACATTTGCACAGGCGAATGTAGAGGTGAGAAGTCAACCTCAGGTCACTCCTCATATACTATTCACCTTGTTTTTTGAGACAGCATCTCTCACATGGTATGGAACTCACTAATTAGGCTGTTCAGACTGGCAGCAGTTCTCAGGCATCCTCCTGCCTCTGTCACCCCAGAACTAGGATTTCAAACACATACTATCATACCTGACTTTTCATATGTGAGTTTTGGGGTTCAATCTTAGATCTATGTGCTTCTGTGGCAAGTTTACTGATGGAGCCATCTCCCTACCCACTACAGCCATTTTTTATAACACATCCCTGCCAAACAACTTCTTTCATGAAAATTTCCAGCAGCCAGGGAAGGATCACTAAGTACCATGGCCCCAGGTCATGATATATGGCTTTATGCATTTCTATTTTTAAAAAATTCTTCTTTACTTATGATGTGTATACCCTAGAAGTGACATGGACAAGAATGATGGCCGAAGAATAGAGTAAAAGCCTAAGGGTGGCATAGTACAAGAAACATCTATGGTTGGAAACATCGCAGGTAAGGAGTCATGGGACTGAAGCAGCAGAAGTAAGTCTGAGTTTCTTGACATCTTTAGAACAAAAGGGGAATGATGTGGGATTTCCCTCTGTATGCTTGAATACCATTAATGAATAAAGAAACTGCTTTGGACCTATAGCAGGGCCAAGCTTAGGTAGGTGGGGAAGACAGAACTGAATGCTGGGAGAAAGAAGGGCGGAGTCAGGGAGAAGCCATGGAGCTGCTGCCAGAGTCAGACATGCCGAAACTTTGCCGGTAAGCTACTTCCAGGTGGTGATACACAGATTAATAGAATTGGGTTAAATTAATATGTAAGAGTTAGCCAATAAGAATCTAGAGCTAATGGGCCAAGCAGTGATTTAATGAATACAGTTTCTGTGTGATTATTTCGGGTCTAAGATAGTCGAGCGGCCGGGAACCAACCAAGCAGCCTCCCACTACAGGGAAACCCTGTCTCTTCCTATCTGAAACAAGGAAACACATTGTGTTCCCAAAGGAGAAGATAGTCTCCTGTGTTCTAGGTGATTTATGACTATTTTTTTAATCCTGTGAACCTTTAAGTGCACAGTGCATGTGGCTATTTGCCAGATGTCTTACTGGAAACACACTGATGTCTTTCTTGGAATCATAAAGACATTTCTTAAAATAATCCTCAATAGAAACTGAACTCTAGCTTTAAAAAATGGATACATGGTACTTAATTGCTTCAGTAAAGTCAGTTTCCGGTTACATGTCCCAGATGAAGGTGTGGAATCCATTTCTGGAGGTGGTTTCAAAGACATGGATTCCATTTCTCTCTATTTTCTAGAAGACATCTGATGCCAATGAAAGCTTCCTTGCTCTATTCTCCTAACAGAAAGACATTCAAATGATTGCATCTTTTCCTTGACCACCCTAAGAGCCTGCTTTGCAGTGCTTCCCCTCCGCAGACCACTGTGAGACAGAAACTGGAGGAGAAGGATCTAGATATGCCATGGTTTAACCCTAACTCTTGATGCATTGGGAAAAGTAGAGCCCCATGGAGCACTAAAGACCTGCTCAGAACCCATTTGACATCTGAGTCAAAAGAAGTAAAAGATTTAGAGTGTTAACCCCCCTAAGAATCTTGTCATCTTTTTCTTGGCTCTTGCCTTTGGTGTAGAAAGTTGTTTTGTTTTGGTTACATTGCTATTTTTTGAGCAGGTTTCATATGATTAGAAATAGATGCATTCATACATTGTGGCAGAAATAATTTCAAATTGTTTAGTTTTTAAAAAAAGACTTTGATTTTTATTTTTTATTTGTGTGTCTCTCTGTGTATTTTTGCACAACATGCTGGTGTCCTCAGAGGCCAGGAGCAGGCATTGGATCCCTTGGAGATGGAGTTGGAGGTGGTCGTGAGCCACAGGACCTGAGTGCTAGGAACTGAACTCTTAAGAGCCGAGCCAACTCTCCATCCCAACTGTTTAGTTTTTAAACTCCATAATCAGGCTGCTCTGCTAATAGTATCCAATGAAAACTTCAATTCCTAAGGAAACTTTTTGAAACATGTCTGTGTACATGATAATCAGAGGCTTATTGGGTGGCTCTGGAATTAGAAGTTAGGGAGATACAGTAGCTACTGGCAATACCATCAATTTAGTTAATTTAATTTCTGATAGCTGCCTACCAGCACATTTAAATATGAGTCTTTTCATGCTATTTTCAGTTGTCAAGTGTCCATAAGAAGCCCAGATGGTAACTCTTGCTCTCCAGGACACTGTTGGGAGGAGGCTGGATCTAGCAGAAGGTCTTCAGGACGTAGAGGCATACTCTAGAGGGGAGTCAGAGGATCTCAACCCCTTTCTCTTCCTCTGTTTAAATTTATTAGATCTTTTTTATGGTTATGATTAATGATAAATACACCCGGTTTATAAACATGAAGACTCTATGGGAATGATTTAGGCTTAAGTTGTGGATAAATTCAGAGTGGATCAATTTATTTATTTATTTTTTATGTACATGAGTGTTTGCCTGCATGTACGTTTGTGCACCATGTGCATGCTTGGTGCCTCGGAAGGCCAGAAGACGGTGTCAGACTCCCTAGGACTGGAGTTGTAGATGACTATAAGCCACCATGTGGGTCCTGGGAACTAAATCTGGTCCTGTGCAAGAGCAGCAAGTGCTTGCCACCGCTGAGTCCTTCTTACACCTCAATAAACAGAGTTTAAAGCACTAGTATCTCGGCTGGATTCTGCTTTCCTCTGCATGGTGGCTTCATTATCAGGTCCCATGTGGGGAGGAGCTATGTCATAGCTACTGTCCTGTACTTCCCCAATGTAAATCCAGTAGCAGCAAAGAAAATACTTTGACTTAGCGCCTCCAACCAAATTCTGGCATTAGTTTTGGTGTGATATGAATTGGCTTGATTAAAAGAAAGGGTTCGTATCTGATGGGTATAGAGTTAATTGATTGGTTGGAACCTAGAGATGGAGCTTTGAGACTAAAGATAGGAAATAGGGCTCCTGATAGACCATGCAGTATGGATGCTGGCTGTAAAAAACACCAACCCTGGAGAAAGTAACAGATGGAGGGGAGGTAGGCAAGCTGTAGGGATGGGACTGATTTTGCAAGAACATGTTCTCATGCTTGAGATGGTAGCAAAGATGACATACACAGGCGATTAAACATGTAGGTGGGGCAAGTTGAGGAAACACATGTTAAGTAGTTTTATTTTCAACTAAAAGCCATGGGAAGAAATATGTAGTGCTTGAAAAATATCTTAAATCTATTGCACCAATTATACTACATCAAATATCAATAGACAGAAACAAAAATGAAAATTGTATAGCTGATAGATCAAATAAATGCTTTTGTTTCCCCCAATTTAGACATAATCTTTATAAAAACCAAGCATAACTTTTAAAATTCACAAAATTCTTCCTAACATTTTAGTTGCATACTGTTCCATAGAATAGATGGCTCATAACTCAGACATTCTGCTGAAAAATGCATTGTAATTGCTTCTGTTGTCAATGTTAGAAATAATGTACTAATTATTACATATTCAGTTACTGTTTTTTTTTTCTTGAGATGTTTTTACAGCATATGTTCCCAAGGGCAAGATACTGGTGTGAAAGACAACATATATTTTGTGTCTCCTAAGTTTGCTACAAAATGATAATAGTTCATGAAGCATATGTGAGTAACCATCAATCCCCCCAGTCATATCTGAAAATACTAGCTTTATCATGAGCTGAACATTTTAGACAGCTTATCCCAGTAATACCTACAAGAGAAGAGCTAATAGAACACATTAAATCACTACCACCAGGAGGGATCTCACACTTCAGCATGATAACATATTTCATGTTCACAATAAATGAGGGAATATTTATAATGCTCTCTGTTACAAACAGGGAAACAAAGACACAAAAGGATCAAGTAAGCCACCGAGGGCCCCATAGCTAAGAATGGGAGAACTGGTTTTTGGACCATGGGGATTGAACTAAGGCTGTGCATATCCAGTCATGAGGCTGTGTTGTCTTGGGATGATTTTTGATGAATGTTTCCACACATCCTGTTAATGACTATAGACTCTAGTGTGAGGATTCCATCATGCCCTTATCGGGTAGGTTCTTGATAATTCTGCCCCAGAGTAGAGGAAATAGTGGAGTTTTTATGATTCGAATGCCTCAGATAGAGAGTGATTTACTGAAAGTCATGCATTTTCTTTACTCTCACCATTATGTGTGGTGTTTGAAATTTAAAAATTATATTTCAAAAAAATTCAAGTATTTTCATCTAACCAAGGAACACCAGAGTTTTTAATTTTAGCTCTGATGGTTGTATCATCTAATTCATCCCTGCTGGTTTCCATGAAAACATACCTTTTTGGTGTGCTTGAACATCTGAAACGTGGGTACGGCTTTGATGTGACAAAGTTGAGCCAACTCCTGGGAAGGAAAAGGGGTGTCGTGAAGTCACAGTCTTGGTTCCTTTTCTCTCTTTCAAGAGACTTCTAAGAAGCAATATCTTAAAGCCTAAGGGCACCTGACACTTTACAGGATTTTCCCAACCAAGGCCTCCAGGACAACCCCTGTGGAAAGAGGACCATTCTGGCACTCTTGGGTTTCTCATTCCAGAGCTCTAGGCGAGGGATGAGATGAAGGGCAAATGGAATGGATGTGGAGTGCCTAACTGAACTGCATTTAACAGCTGAGTGTTGGCAGAGGAGCCCCAGGAAGCCTAGTATGGAAACACCATATTGCCAACAGAGGAAGGAAAAGGCACATCTTCATCAGTCACACTGGGGACAGGCGTGACACACTCAAAGTTAGCACAGCCTTTCCTTTAAGCCTTGTTTTCCTTTGCCCCTCACTACTCATCTTTACTTCTGAGACATTTGGAGCCCAAGGACAAGAGAAATGGTTTGATTTCAAACCAAAGCAAACTGCTTCCAAGTGGTTTTTTTTTGTTTGTTTCCCTTGTTTAGAAGTTGACTAAACTTAGCTGACCATGGACAAAAAGAATATGCTATTTGATCGACTTTAACTCTTCCACCCACAATACACACAAATACAAAGAAGCATTGCACACACACTAAGTTGTATGCTTACTTATAATTGCCATGGCAACCATCAATCTATCTATGTTATTAATAGAAAAGTGTGTCTTTTGCTTCAGTTTAAAAGACAAAAAAACTCTCTGGGTGGTGGTGGCACATGCCTTTAATCCCAGCACTTGGAGGGCAGAGGCAGATGGATCTCTGTGAGTTTAAGGCCAGCCTGGTTTACAAGAGCTAGTCCCAGGACAGCCAGGGCTGTTGCAGAGAAACCCTGTCTTGAAAAACATAACAAAATAAAGCAAAACAGAAGGCAAAAAACTATAATTGAAAAGCTGAGAGCAACTCAGCTTTTGGTAAGATTTGGGGAAATCAGGACTCTCTACTGGAGCAGAGAGAATGAAAAATGATGTAGTTTCTTTACAAGATGGTTTTCCAGCGCCTCCATACACCATCAGAGTGTTGTGGCAAGGACTACGATGCAGATACAGCCTCAAGAGAAATCAAAACTTGTACTCACACAGAAATTTATGCAGTAAAATTTATACAAAAATTATCACAATTGCCCAAATCTTCACAGGGTGCCAAGTTAGTGTCAGGCTGACAAATTATGACAGAGTATGGCACAGAAGGTAACTAGTGTTTGGTTTTCTGATCATTTTAAAGCTCAGCTTCCATCCAATGCTTGGGTAGGTCGCTTGTTACTTTTTCTGCTATAGTTTGAATGCTGAGTGCCTCTCCTGGGTAAGCAGCCTGGTCTCTAGCATGGAGTTATTGGAGGTGGTGGAACCTTTAAGAGGTGGGGCCTACCCAGAGGCCTTCAGTCCATTCAGGCTGTGCCTAAAGGGGACTGTGGGACACTGACCCCTTCTCTTTTTCTTCCTGCTGCTGAAGGGATTACTTTGCTCTGCTATGCACTCCTGTCCAAATGTGCTGCCTTCCACAGGTCCAAAAGCAACTAGGCTTTGATCAGGGACTCAAATTTCCAAGATGGTGAGACAAAATAAACCTTTCTCTTTCTCTTAGGCACTTTTCTATAGTGACAGAAAGCTAATTAATATAGTTACATTTCCTTATTGTAAATTAACAACTCCTAGGAAGAATAAGTCCCAGCAGATTTTATGTTGTAATAAGACATATTTGGCTCGAAACTAGGAGGCTGACTATTTTGGGGGAGTCTGGGTCTAGGGACAAGAGGGAAGGATTTCCACCGGGCGGTGGTGGCGCACGCCTTTAATCCCAGCACTCGGGAGGCAGAGGCAGGCGGATCTCTGTGAGTTCGAGGCCAGCCTGGTCTACAAGAGCTAGTTCCAGGACAGACTCCAAAAGCTACAGAGAAACCCTGTCTTGAAAAATTAAAAAAAAAAAAAAAGGGAAGGATTTCCTAGAATTTTTATGCAATATAAGCAACCCCCCCAAACAAATACAGGATACAAAAATGAGATATGTCAAAATATCTATAATTATTGAACTAAGTTTTAAAAAATTATTAATAATTTACCAAAACCTAAAAATAATTTTTTTACCATGGCTTCATTGTAATGTCTGCCTAGATTAGGAGTTCTCATGCTTCTTAATGCTGCAACCTTTTAATACAGTTCCTCATGTGGTGGTGACCCCCAACCATAAAATTATTTAGTTGCTACTTCATAAGTGTAATTTTGCAATTGTTATGAATCTTAATGTAAATAACTGGTACATAACCCCAAAGGGGGTGTGACCCACAGGTTGAGAACACAGGTCTCAGGCATCAGGCTGAGGAGCAAGTGGTGAAGACTCTTGGGAGTGACTCCTGATGTCTGCCACGCAGGAAGGAGCATCATAGATTTGCTAACATTTAAAGAAAGTTGTGTAAAACAGTTTGCTACATTTATCACAAAAGCAAAGATGTGGAATTTCACTTGTGCTTAGCCAGGTGATGCCATTGCATTCGTAGTGTGACTCAGTGACATTGCATTGGGGTTTCGACGCTCCGCACAGAGGGCTTCAGAGGCTTACCTTCGATGAGTCCACATCCACATTAGCAAACATGACGTTTTGGTATTTTAAAGACATCGCCTTCAAGACAAAAGAATACAATAATATAAATGTTAACATTTGTACTCAAAATGTCATTTTGAAAAGAAGCCACGTGTGGCTGGGTTGTTAAAGAGACCCAGTCATCATTCTGAAGGGTCGGTACAGTCGAGGACTTGAAATTCCTCAAGGTCAAGCAAGGACGCATTGCAGAGTCTAAGAACAAAACCGATGATCGGCGCTTCAAGGTTTGAACTGAGTGGAGCACCTGAGTGGAGTGCAGGGGCCAGGCCAACCCTGCTGGGGGTGAGGAGGCCAGACAGTATTTCCCTGAAGATGTCTGAACCTGTAATGGTTTTCAGAATTGGTCTGGGGTGTTGGGGGTGGACTTAGGGCAGTGTTAGAAGCCATGATTCTGGCATCCCAGCAAAGGATGCAGTTCTCTGAACCAGATATGTGCTTGGTGCTTTGACCTTCTTGTCTTGACATGGCTTAGGAGGTGTGATGCTGGTGGCCGTAGAAGGTTTCTCTGATGACCATCATCAGCCTGGTTTTCTCCCACCCACCCAAACTTTCTGCAATCTATCATATATTGAAACTAGATTTTCCAGACTCCCTTGCCGACTGACTTCTAGCTAGCCAATGGGAAGCCATGAAAGGTGGTAGGAGGAAGGGGCTGTCTCCTGCTTCTATTTTGTTCTGGAAATGTCTTTAACAGAAGTAGTGACAGCAAGTCAGGGGGTGCAGATGCAGGATATTAGTGACTTACGTCAGCACAGATTTGTGTTCAGACATATGCGTGCACACTTTGTGGGCACCTGATTGTATCCTGGTTTGTTTAAAAATCATGTCACAAGCAGTTCTGGTCACCTCTGTCAAAATGAGACTACTCCTGGAAGGTGCCGCACAAGGGGTTCAAAGCGTGGCCAAGGGGAGTCAATACTAGATGGAGCTATTTGCGGGCAGGGACAAGCCGGAAACTGCAAGGCGTTGGAGGGCTTAGGTGGATGTGTGAGAAGCCTGCTGCTGGCATCCCTCCCTCTGATTCTGTGTGTGGACTGTGATTTATGTGGGGGTCCTGTCTCCTGTGGTCCCTTAAAATGGTGATATGGAAGAAAGTTTTTGTATAATGAACACAAACACCTGTGGGTTTTGAGAATATTCTTCAGACTAAAATGATGGTTCTGAACTGGGTGTGGCGGCACAGCTCTGATCCCAGCGCTTGGGAGGCTGAGGCAGGAGAATCAGAAGCCTGAGGCCAGCAGGGTAATAGAGGGAGTTCTAGGCCAGGTCAGCTTGTGTCAGAATCTGGTCCCATCCCCGGCCTTCTCACCTGCTGTCCAGCGGCTTAAAAGCATTTAATTCCTGGTATTAAAGTCTTGTTTAACTTTATTTCTATTTCCTGATTTGATCTCTGACAGATACCGTGACTAGATAGCGCCTTCCTCAACAATCCCTCATGGACAAGAAGTTTAACAAATCACACAAAATACACGAATGTGCTCCCTTATGAAAGGCTGAGAGTTACGGTACAGCAAATACAAAGTTCTTCCATTCCCATTTCCCTCCAGTCGTCACTTATTCATGAAAAAATAAGTGACAGGTACCCTTCTGCTCTGTTTTATCTGCATATATGATGCATGAAGTTTGCATAATTCCTTTCGATTCTTGTATAATTTCTGTCTATTGAAAGATATGAGCTTTTCTTTTAGCTTTTAACTATTAAAGGTATGTACTATGAATTTTTATGAGTAGGTTCATTTTATTTGATCAAGAGCACAACTGTTAGGTCATAGATTAATTAAATGTTAATTTTTAGGTCATGGGTTGTTTAATGACTTAACATGCTATACTAAGTTATTTAGGGACCTTTATTTTTCCTCTAACATTCTAACATATATAGTTTATATGCTTTGTAAGTAATTATTACATTATTTTCAGAGTAACTATATAGTTTTACCTTTCTACCAACAAAAATATAACAGTACAGCTTCTCCACAGCATCACCAGTTTAAAACCAAACACCTGGGTTTGAGGGCTGGAGAATATCTGTGAGTAAAGTGTTTGATGTTCAGTCCTGAAGACCTGAGCCTGAGCCACAGAGCCCGCGTGACAAATATTTAGGTGTGGTGGCATGCACTTGTAATCCCATCTCTGGGGAGGTAGAAGCAGATGGATCTCTGGGACTCATTAGCCGCAAGCCAGGTTAGTCTTTTAGTGGGTTCTAGCCCAGTTAGAGATGTTGCCTCAAAAAACCAAACCAAACCAAACCTGCCACAGCAAACAAGAGGGTAGATGGTGTTTGAGGAACGACGGCTGCTGAGGTTATCTTTAGGTCTCCACCTGTACATATACACACATGTACACACACACACACACACACACACACACATACACATGTACACACACACACTTAGGTGGCATGTTCTGTGCCCTTGATTGGCTACTGGCATCAGCTTTAAACTGTGTCGTTTGAGTGGATTCACACTTTTGTACCTGAGCCCTGGCTATTTCTGTGGCAGAGTTAGAGAGCCTTCTTTCTTAGTTTTGAGTGACAGAGTGGTCTGTCAAACACTAAAATGTTCCTTCTGGATAGCCCCAGAATTTTAGGCATAGTAGGCATGTAGAAGATGGCGGGGCGGGGGGGGGGGATGGCCCAGTGGGTAAAGCCCTCAGCATGAAAGTGTAAAGGCTGAGATATCTAGAACCCATGTAAAAGCCTTTGGGTATGGTGGCCTACCTATATAACATCAGCACGAAGGAGGCAGAGAAAACCTAGATAGCTAGATTAGCATGAACAATGAGCTCTGAGCTCTGCAAGAGACTTTGCTTCAGTATGTGAGACAGAGAGCAACTGAGGAAAACATATCAACCTTGGACCTGCACATGTGAACACACATACCTGCATGTACACTATGCATATATGCAAATGCCAAAAAAGAAATAACATGTAGCTCATTTCTTTATCTGCTACAAGTGCATTTACAATGAAATATTGATGGTTGTGACTATTGCTAGAATTAGTTTTGCCAGATTTAGGAGGCCAAGTGAGAAAATCTAAGATGTTTAAAAACCACACTGAAAACAGACTAGAAGATTTTTGTTTGTAGCATTGTGGTAGTTTGAATGTAATTGTCCCCCATAATCTCATAGGGAGTGGCACTATTAGGAGGTGTAGCTTTCTGGGAGGAGGTATGGCCTTGTTGGAGGAAGTGTGTCACTTTGGGGGCGGGTTTTGAGATTTCCTATGCTCAGAATACCACTGAGTGTTTCAGTCAATTTCCTGCTGTCTTCTGGTCAAGACATAACCGGCACCATGTCTGCCTGCATGCCGCCATGTTCCCTGTCATGATAATAATGGACTGAAGCCCTGGAGCTGTAAGTGAGACACCCCAGTTAAATGTTTTCTTTATAAGAGTGGCCATGATCATAGTCTCTTCGTAGCAATAGAAACCCTAACCGAGACAGTCATCATGGGATTAAAACTTCTTTATATTTGGAGGAAGGAATACATGTCACAAAGGTGACCACAAACAATCAGGAGAAAGGAGACTAAAATTCCCTGATATGGGGGCTGGAGAGACTTCTCAGTGGTTAAGAGCACTGTTGCTCTTCCAGAGGACCAGGGTTCAGTTCTTGGCACACACATGGCAATTCACAACTGTCTGTGACTCTAGTTCCAGGGCATCTGATGCCCTCTCGTGGCCTTCACAGACATCAGGCATGCAAGTGGGGCACAGACACATACTATGGCTGAACATAAACACTGTGTCTCTCTGCGGTCTCTTTCAATATTTATAAGTTCTGAGTCCTGACTTAAGATGCAATGGTATGAATTCTTCAGCATATCTCCATGCTCCTTGGGGAACTGTCCACAGACAAATAATCCCAGTCTTTGGGTATTGCCTAATGAGATTCCAGGATATTAGCTTCAGGTTCACTGGGATGACTGAAAACAAACAAACAAACAACAAATAGAACAGCAACAGAGCTACAACCTATGGATAGTTCAGAAGCAGAATAACTTCAGAGTGGCTGGGAAAACTTTTGCGAGCCTAAATTCCAATAGCAATCCTGAGACAGACGCTGGAAATACTTACCTGGAAAATGGGGCCAACCCTTTTACAGGGGCCACACCACCTTGCTGAGAACTTCACCACCACAAGCCTGCTCCCAGCAGCCCGTAACAACTCTTTCAATTCATCCTAAAACCAGAGCACATGGGGAAGTGTGCATGGTCACGGGCTCTCACAAAGTCCTCACGGGAAAGAAAGTCAGCGGCTTGCAAAGGGTACAAGAACAGGGGAACTCCACCAGGCACCCTGCCTTTTTGTCCTCCCGCTGGTCCAATCTTTGCTTAGAGGCTAGACATAGCTTTCTTTGTGAGTACCTACAGTGGCGATACATTCATAAATAAATTGGAAGTCTGCTTACAAATGACACAGTAGTGGCGGCTGCCTTTGGGTAGAAGCAGGCCAGCCAGGGAGGAATGAAAGTCTTAACGTGAAAGCAGAAGAACTGTACGAATAGAGAAATTCTCAGGGCAGGTGAAACGCATCAATGGTGAAATCTCTTGCTTTATGGGAGTGATTGCTCTTAAAGTATCAATAAATACCACTCATTTAATGATTTGACTTTTTTCCCCCCTAAACTTCCTAAGTAAAGTTTCCAAAATTCTTGCTATCACCTAGTTAAAGTCTTCCATCCCGGGACCTCAGATCACTCTATTTATATTTGCTTGTGACTGCCCTAAACTAGTTTTTGGGGTCTGCTTTTCCCTACCGGAGTCACTTCTAGTTTAACCCTGTCCTTTCCTAACCCCTCGCTTGCAGATGGTGAGCCCTTATGGAATGCCTGCTGGGTGAGGGAATGCTAGCTCTAGGGAGTGCTCCTCCCTGCTTATTTTCTCACTAGCCACTGGAATTGAGATTAGCTCATCCACTCTGCTGTTCTGAACTGTAATCTTTATGTGCGCTGCATTCAGTATATATCCTCATCCTACCGATTTCACAGCCAAAGGCACAGATATCCACCAACTTCTCACGGCCAGCACGTGGGTGGTGGTGTGGCTGGGACTGTCTGTTTAGGCAGTCTGCCCTTTAACCATTACTGATGTCTCCCAGTGATAAACTGAACTCTGTTCACTGTGGTTAACGGCATCACCTTAAGCTCCCTGGACTAGGTGTTAATCAGGCTAGTTCATAACTGGATTAAGCCGAGCAGGGCTAGCCCTATTAGGAGTGGACTTAATTCCACAGCGATGGCATGCTTGCCCTTCAGCAAGGGAACTTGATAATTAAGTTCCATTCGGTTTAGTTTCAGGCAGATGAGACTGATGATTCAAAGAAGATGCTCCCACTTCCCAGACCTGTATTTCTGCAGGATGGGTAGCTGAGTCTCACGCAGCCAAAACACCCTCTGTTTTTTCGATTGTATCTCTATTTCCTGTGGTCTTAGAGATTAAATCCAGGGCATAGCACAAGCTAGACGAGATCTGTCTTTAGCCCTCTTGTTACTTTCTATTTTGAGACAGAATTTCACTATCTTGCCTAGGCTGGACCTTGCATTCATTATATAGCCTAGGCTAGTCTCTAACTTGCAATTCTCCTGCCATTGTCTCCTGAGCAAGCTGAAGTACCAGCCTGTACCACCACCCTGGCTTCTTCTCACATGCTTTTGACATTACACAGTAAGCTCTAAGTCAGCCAGAGTCGCATGAACTCCTCTTTTAGTAAGACCCCAAGACAAAAGACATAAAACAAACAAAAGAGTGGAAAGATCTCCCTGGACATAGAGCAATGGAGGGGGACTGGGTAGAGGCAATAATTCTGAGTGTTTCCCAAGTCTCACTGAACATTGCTTTGGAAGTGTCTTTTGAAAGATTTCATGAAGCCAACCAATACTTGCCATGTCATTAATCACCTGCACCATGATTAACATCTGGGATTCCCTGCTGACCCTCTCCTGGTGGCTCAGGTGGATCACTGTAGCTGTGCCATTAGCTATGGCATTCTGGATGGAACATAAAGGTAACCTTTCTATGACATCGTTGAGCAGGTCATCTCAGAACCTGGAACTTCAGCAGACTTTCAACCTAGTTTCACCTTTAGGCTGTGGCTAGGCAGCTAGCTGGCCAGTCAAGAATTGAAAAACCAAGGACCTTGGATGCAGGAGCCATCAGGTTCCCTCATCTTGATCTTCCCCTTTCGTCATTGATTTCTTCACATTTCTTTCTTCTCAGACCGCTACCTGGTGTGAGAGGTCCTTCTGTCTATGTTTTGCTTTTATTGGTTAATGAATCAAGCTGTTTCAGCCAGTGGCTTAGCAGAATAGGGCATGGCAGGAATTCCAATGAGATAGAGGAGGAGAGAGGAGGAGGAGTGAGTGAGAAGCCATGGAGCCTCTGCTGGAGCCCGGCCACGACCTCCTGGTGATGCCCAGATTAATGGCGATGGGTTAGTTTAGGATGCAGCCAATAAGAAGCTAGAGCTAATAGGCCAAGCAGTGATTTAACTAATATGGTTTCTGTGTGGTTATTTCTGGTCTGAGTGGCCGGGAAACAAACAAGCACGCCTCAGACGACATCTGCCTAAGCAGAAAACATCAGAAACTCACAGCTGATGTCTTCTAGGATTTGAAAGAAACTGTGCTGCCCCTTGTCTGCCATTAAGTGGGTGGCACGATTGAGGGACAGATGCCCTCTCCCCTTCACCTTTGCCACCTGCAGCAGGCAGGAGAGCTGGCCCCGCCCTTCACCAGCTGCAGCGCTTGGGAGAGCGGACTCTGCACCTCAACTGAGCGGCACAGGAGAGCTGGCCCTGGTGGTGTCAGTGAGGGTGAGCTGGCCTTGAGGGTATGTGAGTGGGAGAACTGGCACTGCCCCCTTGTTACCTACAGCAATGGGTCAGCTCGCCAGAGCAGTGCTGGAGAGCTCGCCTTGGTGGCGAGGGTGCAGGAGAGCTGGCAGCTACCACCCAGGTCCAGATCCAGAGTTAGGAGTTGCTCCACCTCAACATCTACCCCATCTACGAACTGCTGGAGCGCCCGCCCTGCAGATCCAACGCTGCAGGATCTCCACAACTCAGGGCAACAGCAGGATTTCCAAGAGGAGGTTCAGGAGGATCCAGTATTGACAGTGTCGCAGAAGCCAGAGGCCTCGAAACAGACCCATGACTCATTGTAGTGAACATTTGCCAGTACAGACATATGAACTAAAAGGTTTACTGTATGACTCACTGTGACACACTTCAGCTTCCACGGTGAGACTTTTGTTTGTTCATTTTTGTCTTTTTTTTTTCTAATTTTATTTCATTTTGTAGAGGGAGGTTGCAAAGGCAGAGGGTAGATACAAAGTGTTGAGGAAATAAGTGGGATTGAGGTACATAATGATGAACTCACAAAAAAAAAACAAAACAACAAACCCTGTGCTGTTTAGAAAAGGACTAACACCTTAATCCTCTAGTGAGCTTCCTGTAAATTCATTTTATGACTCACAGATTCTAGAACATGTCTGTTTTGTTCTAAGCCATGTAAAATATAAAGAGACTTCTCTTTCACACAGTCAGAGATTGGCAAACTTTTTAGTAAGGGGCAGGTAATATTTTAGGCTTTTCAGGCCACAGACTGTTGTGTTGTGGCCCCATCTTTGTGTTTACAACTTTAAAAACCTGTAAAAAAAAAAAGTTAAAAAATTCTTCGCTTGCAAGCTATACAAAAAAAGCAACTAATCTAAGATTTTTCATAACTGAAACAAAACAAATAAATCTGGCCATGCTTCTGTTTCTCAATTTCTCAGAGCAACAAGGACATCAGAAAATATGAGAAATAGCTATTTCTACAATAAAAGAAAAGTGAAGAATAGCTTTGTCTGGGTTTTCCATACCCCAGGTCCTGTGTTGGTGGTGGAGAGACAAGTGGCTTGACCTGGAGGGGAAGAAAGTTCAAGCGCTAATTTGACCTTGGTCTTCCTTGCCTGGGAAGGCTGAATCAGGAGTGGTCAACAGCAAGATGTTGTTTTTGGCAGTGGGTGTGCTGCTAGCTTCTTTAACAAATAAGAGACAGAGCATCTCTCTGATGTCTCCCGTTTTTTGCCCCTGAAGTGTTTGCTTCTATTTCTCATCTAGCTCCTGTTGGCTTTAGAACGTGGTAGCTTTCCACTTTTGATCCTTCTGTCACCCCAACCAGGGTCTGGCAAACTGCAGCATGAAGCAAAACAAACACAAACAAAACCCCAAAATACAAACATCATGATTATAGATTGAAGGTCTTTTATTTATTTATTTTGTATTGATTCCTATGCGTGTTCCTTCCCAGTACAGCTAGTGTTGCTGAGCTCCCATTAGCTCAGGTAGACTGTTTCAGTGGGTGGACCCCACCATGGTCTTGACCTCTTTGCTCATATTCTCATCCCTTCCACTCTTCAACTGGGCTTTAGGACTCATTCCAATACTCTGATGCACAGATTGAAGGTCTTATCTTCATGAAGTCTCCCTTCCTTTTCTCAGTTTTCATTCACGAAGGGAAGACGGGCGTGACACAGATTGAGCATCCTCTGAACAAGGCCTTCCAGCTGAAGCCCTACTGATACCTTGGACCACAGTTGTTGCTATTATAGAGGGTGAGGGACCTTGTCTGCATAGTAGGATATTCAATAGCTCGGGGATGTTGGACTCAACCTACTGGTGTCGTTAGCATCCCTGAGTGGTCATAACCATAAACACCTTCTGGGGGTGCAAACTTGTGCCTGCATTCAGCAACAGCTGCTTTGACACGGAGGGCTGACTTCTAGACAAGGGTTTACCTTGCAAGTTCCTGGATAATTTCGCCTACTCACTGTAAGAAGCCCAGCGGGGTTTGAAGCTTTACGCTGCTAGAATTGATTTAGAATCACATCGCACAGAGAGACAAGGCTAAAGGGGATAGTTCAGAGGTAACTTTCAGACACAGCTAATTAATGACAAACATCTGCCTCATCCTCTGGTTTCTGGAGTGTCGTGAGGCTGGGCCATACTTCTGTCCTCCAGTGCTAAGACTTGTAGACTTCCACAGAATTTGCTGCCAAGCAGCTTGCCCAGCCCTAGGGCAAGGGAGTACAGATGAAGGCGTACAGCAGCCTGTTTGTTCTTAACCAGGATTTAAGCAGGCATTAAAAACCAGCAAAGAGTCAGGTTTACAATACTCATATCTTAAAAAAACGTTCGCTACATTAGTACATAAACAGGGAAAATTCCTAGCCCTAGAAAAAGTGGTCCCAGTGAAGGACTTTCTCGAATGAGAGAAGTCTGGGCATTCCCTTTGGCCCTGGCTAGCTGCATTGTTCCTCCAATCTGTGACTGCATGCATTTTCCTAGACTCATTCCTGATATCGTCATTGGAAACGTCAAAGTCAGAGACAGTCTGGGGAGAGTTTCCTTAGGAACAACCAGAGCTGTATTTTTTGTTCTCCTTTGTTTTGTTTGCTATTTAAGAAATTTAAACAGAGATGCAGTCCTGAAGAAGGCCAGGATTTTAAAACTTCCCAAAATGGCAGGAAAACCAGAGAGCAAGAGTGGGAAGGAAATAAGTAGAGAGAAGGGGAAAAGGAAGCAGGGGAGAAGAAGAAGAACAGAGGAAGACAGAGTTAGAATATAGTCAGTGAAAGAAAGAGGGTCAGGAAGGGATTGTAGAGAGAAACACTTACAAGCGGGACTTTCATTGTGTAGAGATGAATAGTGAATTCTCTTTGGTGCCCCAGCCCTCGCTATTCAAGTCCCACATAGACCTTGATTCAAGATGAAGGCCTCGTTGACATCACCTGGGGGCCTGGTAGGACTGTAGGGCTTCAGACTCTCCATCAGAACCACGGAGAAAGAAAGAGCCTGCATCTAGAGACCGCATGTTATCGTGCGCATGCTAATATCTTAAAAGTCTGATTCTAAAGATCTGTTTCTAACCGAGGCTCTCTGTGGACCAGTGAAGAAGCTCCATCCATGTGGCCTGGGAACTGCGCTCATTCCCAGACCACACCCTGGACTTACTGACTCAGAAGCTCTGAGGGTGAGGCCCAGCAGCGCATGCTTTAACATGTCCTCCAGGGGTTCTGTTGCAGGCTCAGGTTTGAGCAGTATTGGTGTAGATGTAAGCAAAACAAAAAACAACTGGACTGATTTATGCCAGTAAGGTGCACGGCAGCTTCAACACCCCAAAGCTGTGGGGTGACCTTCAATATACTTAACCCCTTCGTGACTTGGTGCTAATCAACCAGGATGGGAAGGGCCCCTGCAGCACATCTGCTTAGTTCCTGCCGGGCATTGACCCTTTTGGTTGCCGGATTTGGGGGAGAACCAGGATATTTCCAAGGAGGGACTTGTTCAACCTCAGTGAGGTGGGGAGAAGGGATAGAGTAGTGAGACCCAAGGCTACTGAATCATGCATGATGCATGAGTGTGTGTGTGTGTGTGTGTGTGTATACTATGGATCAAAGCCAGGACCTTGACCATGCTAGACAAGTGTGTTAGCATTGAGCTATTACCCCCTCTCCCAGTTTTCCACCATGTATTTTATAATAATTTATCATCTTGTGTGGCTCCCTCTGTGCATAGCATCTGAACAATGCCTTGTGATATTGATAATGAAGGTAACAAACAGCTGCCCTCCCTACACACCAAGATTTCAACATCAATACCCCAAAAGCAAGTCGTTTGTCATAAAATCAATGTGTTTGTGGGGCTGGAGGGATGGTTCAGCAGTTAAGAGTACTTGTTGCTCTTGCAGGGGACCCTGGTTCAGTTCCCAGAACCCACATTGGAGCTCACATCCTTCTGTAATTCTAGTGTTATGGAACTGATTCTTTTTACTTCCTTGGTGTAATGATTCTGCCTGCAAGAGACCTTGTAGGGTGAGAGTCAGAGGCCTCGCGGTGGGGGTGGGGGGTTGGGGGGCTGGGGTGGGGGTGGGGAGGTAGAGACAAATACGCCATGCAGGCAAAGCTTGAGTGAGGAGTTTTATTGAGATAAAGGAAATGGGGAGGGAGAGACTGAGAGACAGACAGAGAGATGCAGAGAGGGGGAGAAGAGGAAGAAGAGAGAGAAGTAGGTGGAGTTTCATTTTTTAAAGAGACAGGCAAAGCAGGCACAAGGCAGGGCATCTGTTAGGCCCTCAAGGGGGCAGAGCTAGGGTCCTCTGGAAGTCAGCCCTCGGTATGCGAGCAAAAAAACTCATATATGAAAAATAAATTTAAAAATCTTTTAAAAGAAGAAATGTTGATTTAATATTGTATTTGTCTGGAAATTTAGAGTTCAAATGGGCTTCTCTGTGGAATTTGTTACTGTCAGTGATCCCTTTACTATCATGGAAGAAAACTCGATTGCATCCTCTGACCGAAGGCCAGGGCAGAAAGGAGCTGTGTTCACTGGCACAGGCTCAAGGAGCCAAGATGGTGGGTAGTTGGGCAGTTACACCTTTTGTGTAGCGTGTGAAAAAAAGAAAAAGTAAACACCAAGTGTTATAATGGTGGGGAGACTTTGGCAGGTTCCCTGGCGGGTGGGAGTCTGGGGTGGGTGAGAGACAGACAGATATTGCCATGTGGAGAGAGCTTGAACCCAGGGTTTATTTAGTGGGTACTGGGAACGGTATAAGAGTAGGGGTTATGGAGGGGAGGGGAGAAGGGGAGAGAGAGAAGGGGGGAGTGAAAAAGAGGAAAGAAAGGGGAGAGAGAAGAAAGAAGGGGTAAGGGGAGAAGGGAGAGAGAGAGGAAGTAGTTACCGCCTCAGAAAAGGGATGGAGAGAGAGAAAGAAGAGGGAGAGGGAGGGAGAGAGAGAGAGGACTGGAGAGGAGGTGGGAGATTGGGAGTGGGCGGGGCTTGTCTCTCAAAAGGACAGGGTACCCAGGTGATAGGCCTCTCCAGCAGATTGCAACATTCCTGACTTTCTCTTATAATAAGAAGGTGGGGAATTAGGCATGGCAGGTTGAGGGGATTTGTGTGGTGGGTTCTCAAGATTGCTTCCTACTTATTTGTGGGTGTCAAAATCTTTCTTGGGGTGCTGAGAAAGCTGGGTGCTGGTCACATCCTGGGGTAGCTAATTGCTTCGCTCCTATTCAGGATTTGTGGTGTGGAACTGTCTGGTGTCCCTTGGACCTGGCAAGGTGTTGGCAGAGCAGAGGACAAAGTTAAGTTTAGGAAGAAAATAATTTTTTCAGGACCAGGGAATTGAGAGGGGTGTGTCTGACCTGTTTAAGGTGACTCCTTCAATTTGGCTCCCTGGAACTTACAAGAATTTTTTGAGTTTGTAAAAACATAAGTTTTAGACACATACATTGTATGAACAGCAGCATATTTATACCAGAATGACTGTGACAGATGTTTTTACACAATGAAAAGTATCTTTAGAGAATGACCAAAGAGAATTTAAAATCTTGATCTTGCGGTAGTGGTAGTGGCAGTACTCTGCCAGAGTTAGATTAATAGCTTACCAGCATTTTATTGATAATGTTAAGACTATGAACAGCAGTGTGAGAGAGAAATGTGATAACTTGCATTTGGCCTCAGACCTTTATAACTTGCAGGTCCACACCTTAATAACTCTCATCTGTACATCTTAAAACGCCCTTTATTTAGAACATGGTAAGAAATTGTGCGGAAATTTGTTCTATAAGGTTGTCCTTTTAAACTGGAAAAACCTCTCAGCTGTCAAACTGCATCAGAGATCTTTGAGAAGGATAAAATTTTACTTGAGTTATTGATTTAAAAAACAACAGAGAACCACTTGATTGACTGCCTAGAGCCACTCCTCAGGGCCCTCCATGGTCATCGAGGGCAGGGGCATCAGGACTGTATTTGTCTTCTGCTATTTAGTGTGGGGCCTGCCAGGTTTTAGAAGATCCTGTGGGATAGGGAATTTGTAGGAAGACAAGCCTAACTTGACCTGAGCAGCTAGGCTGTTGATTCCAGTGATTTTGTCCACTGTCTGGATATCATCTGGGGTTTAGATGAAAGGCAGTTTCGCCTAATAGTTAGCGCTTTCACTTGGTGAAGTGAATTACTGATGGACGTTGGTCTGTGCCCATTCTGTGCCCACCTGTCTTCTGTCTTCTTTGGAGGAGAAGGGGTGCTGCTGCTAGGACTCAACCTGTCTCTCTGTCATGAAAAGTCTTTTAATAATTAAACATTTAAATACCATATTCCCCATATCTCTGAGCACCTGAGGGTTGGTTATCGGGTATAGATAAGCTATGGTTACAGTTTAGAATCTGTCTGGAGAGCGGGGTCCAAGCTTGACTGCACTGGTTTTTAACTTAACAGGTGAGATTTATACTTGTGAAGGACAAAGAAGAAAAAACTGTTTGCAATAGAAACTTACAATAGTGGAGAACAGCTTAATATATTTTAAAGCGGGTTGGATCACATATACAGTATTTTCGTAAGAGATTTAAAGGTACATACCAATTTAAAGTATGAGACTTATTGCTTTCTTAGTCTGGAATGAGATACAATGAACAGACAATTATAACATTTAACAGTAAGCATACGCACATTTACACACAGTTGAATTTAAGTTCCACATAAAGTTAAATGAAAAGTGAGCTAGAGAAATCTGGCTTTTTTATTGGGACGCAGAGTTGTTGCAGGGGAGGAGAGACACTGCAGGTGGGGCTCTGCATCTAATGAGTGCCTCAGCGAGCCCTGCCGAAGTGAACCATTACGCAGATCCACCAAATGCAATAGAGCATAAAAGTAATTTTTCAAAAGCATAGCTGATGGCTTAAAGGTATCTGGCAGGTGACAGGTCATGTAGCTGGAGTGCAGTTGCCTGTTAGCAGGCTGCCACCGCCCTTTGGCTAGGGGCAGAACCTCATGAGTCTGTGGCTCCTCCCTTCCTTAAGCTCAAACAAAATGGCAGCAGCCGGGGTTGCCCACGTGGTATAACTCTTTACATTTAGCCGTCTGCTGGTAGAAGTTAGAGATGTCAGCCTGTCTCCCATGGGTGAGGCAGAAAAATAATGACTGGCTCGGGCCGTTGTCCATTTTACACCACCAAGGACTCAAAGAAAGACCCAGATGGAAACTGCCATTCTCTGGCTTCTCTTGGCCCCTGCTACACGCATGAAGGGATGTGATAGGCTTTCTTTACTCATGCGTGAAAGCTGCTTCAAGGGCCAAGCTCCTATATGTGAGTGCTTTACAATCTTGACACAGTCATTTTTCCATCATGTGCTTTAAAATATATGATAATTTTGTGGTGTTTTATGTATTCTTGTATTTTTTCCTGGTATCAAATGGCAAATTTTAGTTTTCAAAATAACATTTTGTAGATAATGATTTAAATCTCTATTATGACAAATATAAGCTAAAAATCCATAAAGGATAAAGATGTACCTGTAGTAAGGAGGCCTGCTTGTTTCATTCCTGGCCACTTAGCCCCAATATAATCACACAGAAATGATATTATTTAAATCACTGCTTGGCCCATTAGCTCTAGCTTCTTGTTGACCAGCTCTTACATATTAATGTGACCCATTTCCATTAGTCTGTGTATCGCCAAGTGGCAGCGGCTTACTGGGTAAAGTTCCATCTGGCTCCAGTGGGGCTACATGGCTTCTCTCTGACTCTACCCTTCTTTTCTCCCAGCATTCAGCTTAGTTTTCCCTGTCTAGCTCTGTTCCCCTATAGCTCTGCTATAGGCCCAAAGCAATTCCTTTATTAACCAATGATATTCACAGCATACAGAGGGGGAATCACACATCATGAACCTAACCATTAAATAATTAAAATACTACTTAGGCATGGTGGCACTTCAGAAGCTGAGGCACAGGGCTTCAAGTTTGAAGTCAGCTACACAGAAAGATACTTTGGTACTTTTTGAATTAACTTTATGGGTGAAGAAAGAAGTAGAAAAAAAATTTTTCTCTGGCCAATTTACTATCAAATTTTCTCATTGCTTTGTGATAGCTCTCATAGAAACTACTAGAATTCATGTGTGATTTAAGGCATTTCCAAGTGATTTATGTGTCTATTCCTATAACAGATCCATGCTTATTTATTGCACAGTCAATTAAAATATAAAAGCTAATACCATTACTTTTCCTTTGTCAACTTCTCTTAGCTTCAAACAAAGCTGTGAATATCATTGATGGTAAAGAGGTGTAAAAATGAATCTGTCTATGGAAGACAACAGTGTTAACACATGACACATAAATGTGAATTCTATGGAAGACAAATGTCTGAAAACTGAGGTCCCCCTATGTAGGGCAGGACTGAGCTGAGGCATAAGAAAGGTAGGATGAGGTAAAGAGACCAGGGCTGGATTATGGAAGGACTTTAAAAAGAGGACTTTGAAGCTCATAAGCAACAAAAATCTTGAGTAGAGAAAATGAGGCAGCTCTGCTGTGCTCCATAGAGGATGAGCGTGATGATGCTCTACAGGCTGCAAGGAGATGATAGCTCAGATCCAGAGAGGCATGCCGGGAGCTGCGAAAATTTGGTAACATTTATTTGATTTTGCATGTCAGAGAATGGTTGCTAACCACTCTTTTAGAAGGCAGTGGTTCCAGCTGGGTGTGGTGATGCAATGCCTTCAATCTCAGCACTCCATAGGCAGAGGCAGGAGGATGACCAGAAATCCAAAGAAACCAAACCAAACAAAAGATATTGACTCTTCTATGAATACTGATGAAAGGTAATGTATAGAAACAGGCAACCTGAGCTGCGCCTAGTAATAATAAGCCTGCTATTGGTGGCTAACACTTCACCGAGAATAAGCATCCTGTGCAGTCCTGTCAGTGATGCACAGGGCAGTGGTTCATGGGATAGGGAGGACCACATGTCCTTTGCATCAGTTTCTTAGTTTCACTTGAAAAAGCTACTTGAGATGACCAGGGGCTACGTTTCTTCCCAGTACAAATACTATGATGATGTAACTTGTTCACTGGTCTACAGAGAGTCTCAGTTAGAAATGGATCTTTTTTAAAAATTAATTAATTGATTATTACATACCAACCACAGTTTCCCTTCTGTCCTCTCCTCCTGCTCTCTCACCTCACCTCCCTTTTACTCCTCCTCCATCTCCATTCAGAAAGGGTAAGGCCTACCATGGCAATCAGCAAAGCATGGCATATCAATTTGAGGCAGGGTCCAAGATCCTCCCTCTTGTATCAAGACTGGACAGAAGAATAGTGATCCAGACACAGAGCAAGCAAGATGTGACTTGTAACAGGAGGAGCAGGCTGCTTGTCATCCCAGCCCTGCTAGCTTACACCTGAAATAATCACACAGAAACTGTGTTAATTAAAACATTGCTTGGCCATTAGCTCTAACTTCTTATTGGCTAATTCTTACATCTTAATTTAATCCATTTCTACTAATCTGTAGCTGTGGCTTACCGGCAAGATTCTAACCAGCGTCTGTCTCAGGCAGGAGATCCATGGCATCTCTCACTCTGTCCTTCCCAGCATTCAGTTCTGTCTTCTCTGCCTACCTAAGTTCTGCCCTATCAGGCCCAAAGCAGTTTCTTTATTCATTAGCCAATGAAAGCAAAACATGAAGAGAAGAACCTCCTACACCAGTGACTGCCTTGCCAAAAAAGGTACCGAGCCATTGGCTAACAGGCAATAATAATGGGCCAATATAAGTTAGAAGAGTTAATAAGGAGCCTGAGCTGATGGGCCAATCAGTTTATAACTAAAAACAAACAAACAAACACCCCCCCCAAAAAAAACCTGGACAAGGCATTGTACTATAGGGAATAGGTTCCAAAGAGCCAGCTCAAGCATCAGGAACAGGTCCTGGTCCCACTGCTAGGGGCCCTACAAAAGACCAAGCTGCACAACTGTCACCTTGATGAAGAGGGCCCAGGTTGGTACCATGCAGGCTCCCTAGCTGTTGGTTCAGAGTCTGTGAGCTCCTGCAATCTCAGGTCAGCTGTCTCTGTGGGTTTCCCTGTCATGATCTTGACTCTTCTTGCTCATACAATCCCTCTTCCCTCTTTTCAGCTGGACTCCCAGAGCTCAGCCCAGTGCTTGGCTGTGGATCTCTGCATCTGCTTCCCTCAGTTACCAGATGAAGGCTCTAGGGTAACAGTTAAGGCAGTCACCAATCTGATTATAGGGGAATCAGTTCAGGCACCCTCTCCACTATTGCTAGGAGTCTTATTTGGGGTCTTCCTTATGGGTTCCTTGGAGTTTACCTGGTAACAGTTTTCTTTTTAACCCCATAATGGCCCCCTCTATCAAGATATCTCTTTCGTTACTCTCCCCCTCTGTCCTGCCCCCAACTTGACCATCCTGATCCCTAATGTCCCATCTCTCATCTCCCTTCTATCCCCCACCTCCAGTTTACCCAGGAAATCTCATCTTGTTCCTCTTTCCAGGGAAATTCATATGGTGGTTTCTCAGAAAATTGGAAATCAATCTACCTCAAGACCCAGCGATACCACTCTTGGGCATATAGCCAAAGGGCATTCAACCATGCCACAAGGACACTTGCTCAACTATGTTCACAGCAGCATTATTTGTAATAGCCAGAACCTGGGAACAACCTATATGCTCCTCAACCAAAGAATGGATAAAGAAAATGTGGCACATCTACACAATGGATATTACTCAGTGGGGGAAAAGAAATAGTGACATCATGAAATTCGCAGGCAAACAAGTGGAACTAGAAAAAAATCATCCTGAGCGAGGTAACCCAGACCCAGAAAGACAAACACACTATGTACTCACTCATAAGTATCCACTCATAAGGATATTAGATGTAAAACAAAGGATAACCAGGCTTCAATTCTCAGCCCCAGGGAAGCTACGTAACAAGGAGGACCATGAGAGGGACTGATAGAAATGGATCTTGATAGTCTTCTTTTAAACATCAGGATGTACACAAGTAACATGCTAATGAGGCCTTCACCTTGAATCAAGGTCTATGTGGGACTTGAATAGCAAGGGCTGAGGCACCAAAGAGAATTCACTGTTCATCTCTACACAATGAAAGTCCCACTTGTAACTCTTTGCTTCTGTCTACAATCCCCTCCTGACCTTCTTTCTTTATTTCACTGACTATATTTTAATTCTGTCTTCAGCCATATAGCATAAGATAGTCTCCACCTCTAAAGTAGAAATGACTGTATATTCTGTAAATATTTACCAACTCTGCATGTACTTCAGGAACTTAAAGGACACAAAAGGGTCAGAGATGTACACCACTGATCAGAGTGGGAGTGTGGACAGTCACATGCCTCTTTTTAAAATGAATCCCCAGGAAATGCTGTTTTCATCACATTCTCTCCATAGCTCCCAACGTGGGATTTATCCATTCTTGGACAAGGAGTTCAAAAGCAGTTTTTGCTCATATGTTTTGCCATAGAGGTGGCTTTAGAATGACTCCCTCAGATTCTAGGAAGGAGGACTGGTATAGGAGTTCCTTCTGTTTGTGTGTTGCTTTCATTGGGTAATGAATAAAGAAACTGCCTTGGCCTAGTTGATAGGACAGAACTTAGGTTGGTGGAGTAGACAGAACTGAATGCTGGGAAGAAGGGCAGAGTGGCAGATGCCATGGATCTCCTGCCTGAGACGGACACTGATTAGAATCTTGCCTGTAAGCCACAGTCATGTGGAGATACACAGATGAATAGAAATGGATTAAATTAGATATAAAAATTAGCCAATAAGAAGTTAGAGCTAATGGGCCAGGCAGAGTTTAAATTAATACAGTTTCTGTGTGATTATTTCAGGTATAAGATAGCTGGGCAGCTGGGATGACAAGCAGCCTACTCCTCCTGTTACAGAGGAGTTCCAACCTGTGTGCTTCATACACAAGGTCTCTATCCTCTGTTGTGCAGTGTGTGGAAAGGGGTCAAACTTCTCCCACACACCCCTTTGGTCTTAGAGAGATGTCAAGGATTGTGCAACCTAGCTCATCAGACTGTAAGGTGACTGACACAAACTTACTTTACCTCTTTGGTACCAAACTTCAGGGTGGCCCCAAAGCCAAAATTAGTATCAGTTTCATAGTCTTTTTATTTGTAAAATGAGAGGCATAGATTCCTGTTAAAAGTTCTTCACAGTTTCAAAGTGTGACAAGAAAAAGTCACTGTGATGGTTTAGGCAAATTGTCTGATTGGAGCAGCCCAGTGCTGAAAAGGGACAGGAAGACAGGACAGTTAGTAAAGAGGTCCATACATATGTATTGCTTATAGCTAGAATTTATAATGCTACTAGAGAAGAATTGTTGATAAACTGTGTACACATGGGGCTGGGGTGACAACTCAGTAGCATGAGGACCTGAGTTTGGATCCCTGGAACCTACCGAAAGACAATTGCCTGTGACATCAGCTGTCACACAACAATGTGTACCCCCAGATGTATACAGAAAGAAAACCATTTTCTTTTTTAAATTTTTTAAATTGATTTTATTTAAGTATATATATTTTTTTCTCTTCTCCCCTCCCCTCCTCTCTCCTCCTTCTATCCTCTCCCATGGTCCCTATGCTCCCAATTTACTCAGGAGATCTTGTCTTTTTCTGCTTTCCATGTAGATTAGATCCATGTATGTCTCTCTTAGGGTCCTCTTTGTTGTCTAGGTTCTGTGGGATTGTGAATTGTAGGCTGGTTTTTCTTTGCTTTATGTCTAAAAGCCACTTATGTGTGAGTACATATGATATTTGTTTTTCTGGGTCTGGGTCTGGATCCACAGGACAGGAATTACGGACAATTGTGAGCTGCTATGTGGGTACTGGAAATCCAACCCTGGTCCTCTGGAAGAACAGTGGGTGCTATTAACCACGGAGCCTTCTCTCCAGCCCCTACTTTCTTTCTTCTTTCTTCCTTCCCTTCTTTTCCTTCCTTCCTTCCTTCCTTCCTTCTTTTCTTCCTTCCTTTTTCCTTTTCCTCCTCTTCTTTTTATTTCTTCTTCCTCCTATTTTTCTTTGACAGGGTCTCTCTATGTAGTCCTGTCTACACTGGACTTTAATTTGTGGACCAGGCTGGCCTTGAACTCACATAGATTCCTTTTCCTCTGAGTCCCAAGTGCACCACCACAGTACCCAGTACAAACTCATTCTAAAGGAGGGAAGAAAATAGAAGGGAAGAAGAAATTATAGCTTACAAATAGTACTAGAATAGGTCAGGTTGTATCTCCAATTTCACATAGCAAATTCAGCATCTTGTAATGACCAATGTGCCAATCATGAGCCTTGGAGATTTCACTCTAAGAAAACTTGCAACAACAGGAAAAGCAGATAGTCTTAGAATGAACACAAAAAGTTAAAGGGATTATTTTTTCCTCAGGCATTTCATAAAAATTCTTGTAAAATAGCCTGTAGTCTATCATTTAATTAAAATTATAGATATATGAAGAAAAGTTACAAACAATTAAAAATAATCTGTCATCTGAATGGAGGAAAATGGTTGTCAGCATGTCACTGTGATTCCTTCCTAGTCTCTGTCTTGCAATCACAGGATAGTCACTAAATGTGGAGTGTGCTCAGCAAAGTACAGAATGCTTTGAAAATACTTTTTAACCAGAGAAACATCTTTTAAGTCATTCATGTTTTCTCCCTGACTAACACCCTGAACTACGAGTTGTGACTGAATTGTAGACTAGAAAGGCACATAATTCCCCTCCTGGAGTTTGTGTGGCCTTTCCCCTAAAACACTGATCAAGGCAGCTGTATCAGCCACTGTGTCACTGTGACCACATACCCATTCAAAAGCATCCTCAGTGGAGTAAGGATTTATTTGGCTCTTCCATAGCAGCATGTACCCCAGCTTGATCACATCCTGGAGAATCAGGAAACAAGGAGTTTAGGGCTAGAACCAAAGAGAAATCTCACCCTCTAGCTCCAGTTTGCCAGCGAGGCCCCAATTCCACAACCTTTTAAAAAGCCCACCATCCATGAATTCTTCAAATACTGTGGAGCCTGTGGGAGACATTTTGCATTCAAACCGTAACAGCACTGTTCACGGCAATCACACTCTGGTCTTCAAAGGATTTTTGCTTCGTTTTGCTTGACAAGTGCATTATGGGTGGTATGCCCCTGGTGATCTCATGTAGCTTTTTCAAGTGAAACTAGAAAGCTGATGCAAAGGACATGTGGTCCTCCCTATCCCATGGGCCACTGCCCTGCACATCACTGACAGGACTGTACAGGATGCTTATTCTCGGTGAAGTGTTAGCTGCCAATAGCAGTCTTATTATTACTAGGCTTAGCTCATGGTGTCTATTTCTGCAAATTGCCTTTTACTAGTATTTGTAGAAGAGTTACTTTTGGTTTCTTTGGACTTCTGGTCATCCTTCTGCCTCTGCCTCTGGAGTGCTGAGATTGAAGGCATTGTGTTACTGCACTCAGCTTGAATCACCGTGTCTTCTAGAAGAATGGTTAGCAGCCATTTTCTGTCATACAGAAGGAATTAGAGAGAGTATACACAGATAGGCATGGCTGTGTTTTAAGACTCTGGACTGAATTTGGCTCAGAGGCCTTACTTTGATGATCCACGTCCTAGAATAAGATGCAGTTAGTCAAAGGAACCAAATTACCCAAAGAGACACAAGAAGTCAATAGGACCACAGTGTATCCAGCAGGATACAGGCTGGTTTCCCACCTCTGGATGCTTTGGGATGTTCTGGATTGGGATGAGTCATATGTGATTCTATGGATAAGACTGGGGTGCATCAGGTATCTGTCATTCTAGAGCCACTTGAGTAGCAATCACTTTTCCATTAGCATCCAAGCCAATGCAATTCATTATAGCCTTTCCATACAAATGCCCCTGCACATTGTTCTTACTCATGCCTGTTGCCACTGTCCCTTTTCCCCTTTCTGCCTCTCACTGGTCCCTAGTCTTCCCCCAGAGAGTATTCTTCCTCATTAATGGCCCCTGCCTTCTATTACCTTCTCTTCCACACCTCCTCCCTTTCGGTCTCTTCCCCGCCCCCGCCTCCAGTCCTCTCCCGACTTTCATGACCCCACCCCCACATACAGAGTTAAACCTAGAGCCTTTGTCTGAGAAGAAACATGTATTATTTGTCTTTTTGAGCCTGTCTGGTTTATTCAATCTAATGGAATGATCTCCAGCTTCTTTCCATTTCTTTCCCCCTGCAAATAGCATTTGTTTTCGTTTTCTTTATACCTGAAAACAATTGCAGTGTTGTACATGTGACGCATGGCTTTATCTGCTATCAGCTGATGGGCAGCTAGACTGGTTCTATGTGTGACCATTGCAGCAACAAACATGGCGTGCCAGGTGTGTGGTCCAAGAGAGAAGCCAGTCAGTCCCTATGGCAAATGCCTAGGGAGGAGAAGGACAATTCCCCAGTCAATACTGTATAATTTTGATGTAAAAAATAGGCAATAAAGAAATCTAGTCAGGAACCTGGAGGAGATTTGTCAGAGAGTGGGAACTTACTGTCTGACTGAGGGAGGATGCCAAAGGCAAGCTTGGTCCAGGCCCATTGTTGGGTCTTCATACCATGTTCTCTTTATTAATCTTTTCTTTTTGTATGTGTGTGTATGTGTAACCATGTGTGACATATTTATGCATGCGTATATATATGTGTGTGTGTGTAAACTTTGGTGTGTACATGTGTATGGAGCTTAGAGCTTGGTATTTGGTATTTTCCTCAATCATTCAGTTTATTTTCCCTGCTTCAGCAGACTGCCCAGCCAGTGATCTCCAGGGACCCTCCTATTTCTGGCCCCCTACCCAGTGCTGAGGGATAGAGATGGTATATACACCTTGCTTTAAAATGGGTTCTGTGGGGTCCAACCCAGACCCTCGTATTTTCATGGTGCAAGCATTTACTGACTTAACCATTTTCTCATCCCCCTTCCTTGCTCTCAAAGACATACACAAGCATATTTTTAAGCTTATTCCTGACCACGTTGTTGTACCTTCAAAGCCACTGTTCTGAGAGTAATGTGCAGTGTGTTCTCCTACCCTTTTATATACTCCAGCACTGTGTCGTGGACGACGCTTTTCTGGTGTTATAATTTATCTGCTCTTCTTGAGCTGAGGGAGGACAATGGGGCAGAAGGAGCTGCAAACTGGAGGAAGGAAGGGTCGAGGCAGTGGCTGAGGTTCAGTTCTCTACTCTCTCACTAATGATGCTGTCACTTTGGTAACCCTCACACAACCTGAGCCTTAATTCTTAGGTCGGAAGACAGGATCTGGCCCTTAAAGATGCACAGCACTGAGCTAAGGCCCCTTCTGAGCACTGCACTGTGGAGCGGCCTGAGGAGTCCTGATTTCCTGCAGAAGCTGGTACTGGGAGGACACATTTCCCAGAAGATGGAAGCAGGAGCAAACCAGAGAAAGCAGAATGATCTTATCAGCAACAGAAGGACAAAGACAGTGCAGGGTGGAGTCCAGATGCTGCTGCCAAAGAGGCAGGCCTGCTGTGTGTTTATGTGACTCACCAGGGAATGGATGACAAGGCCACTGCTGGGTGGAGAAGTCTGAGTGTGTGAGAAGCTCTCAATTGACTCCTTGTTCTCATATTCTCTACTCAGCTCTCAGGAAGATCAATGAAGGGTTTAGCGAGTCGGTGCACAGTGTGAAGTGATTCATTCAACCAACCAAGCAAAAAAAAAAAAAATGATGCTTAGGAAGGTGCCTTAGAGTTCAGAGATTCACGGAAGTCATGTGACACTGCATTCCTTTGCTTTTATTTTTTATTTCCTTAGAAACAGCAGAGTTATATTTATTCATTTATTTTATTCTTTATGTGCATGAGTGTTTTGCCTGCATGTACATCTGTGCACCAAGTGTGTGCCTGGTGCCTGTGGAGGCCAGTAGAGGGCTTCAGACCTCCTGGGAATATAGTTAGAGATGGTGGTGAGCTGTCACATGGGTGCCGGGAATTGAACCGAGGTCCTGTGGAAGAGCAGCTAATGCTCGTACCCGCTGAGCTGTCTCTCCAGTCCAGTTGTTTAAGGAGAAGCTTCCCGGACAAAAGTCTCCCAAGGTTTTCTTAGATGCAGAAAACACCCCTGGAGTCTGGGGGGATTAATTCACCTGGGCTTGTAAGCTTCTACACGCCAGATATCATAGCGAGACAATGGCAGACACTGCAGGTTCAGCGTGATCAGTTTTTACTGAATTTAAGTTTGTAAATAATAATTTAATGACATCATTAAATTGTCATACACTTACACTATGCCTCTCTGTTGTGAGAAGTATTCTCCTTTCAGAGATATCGACTGTGAAAAATGGTTTCTGGATGAATTTAACACGTTCATTGGCTTAACTCTGTTGAAAAGTATGATTGAGATTCAAGTTGACTCAAGACACTTTAATCTGGGAATCTGGGGATGTGTGGAGGGGGTCCTTCTGGCTTAGGTTTCCTTAGTCCTCAACATTTTCTACTGCTTGGGCCTGAATGTTGAAGACATGCCCGAGAAGCTAAATGAGGAGGATCATTGTTATTGGAGCAGGGGAACCAGGAAGGGAGGTTAGGAAAAGAAAATATTTTGGTCACTAGTTCTTAGAGCATATGTCTTAGACAGTGTTCTATTGCTGTGAAGAGACACCATGACCACAGCAACTCTTATTAAGGAAAACATTGCATTGTGGTGGCTTACATTTTCAGAGGTTTAGTTCATTGTCATCATGGTGTGACATGGTAGTGGGCAGGCAGACATGGTGCTGGAGTAGGAGCTGAGAGTCCTTACATCTTGACTCACAGGTAACGGAAAGTGGTCTGTCTCACTGGGCGTGGCTTGAGCGTGTGTGAGACCTGAGAACCCCCCTCCACAGTGACAAACTTCCTCCAACAAGACCACACGTACTCCAACAAAGGCCATACCTCCTAATATCTGTCCTTCCTCATTCCTGAAAGAAGTTTGGAAATACCAAGACCCCAGAGCCTTAGGCCGGCTGGCCTTGGCTGTGCTTTCCTCTGGAAGGGAGTGTCTCAGTTGTAGAAATCATTGTGATGGTGGCTGTGTAGGCGCCTTCAGTTTAACCTGCTGGGGTGGGTCCAGTGTGGAGTGGGTCCAGTGTGGAGTGGGTCCAGTGTGGAGTGGGTCCAGTGTGGAGTTAGGAAATGAGAGCTTAGTCTCACTAACCGTTAGTGCGACCGTGGACTCACGTGGCAGGGTTCTTATTGAGGGAAGCCAACTCACTTAACAGACTGGGTGAGTATCTGTAGTATGTATCTGTATTTGTAGTACATAGTATGTAGTATCTCGTCTTTACTCCATCAGTGCTTCCAGTATGCCGGCAGGAGAGCGAGGCATTTGAACAGCCCTTTGTCCAAGTCACTGGGCTGGTAAAGTCCAGATATGGATTGATGTGGGCAGTGGAATTCCAGAGCTCAGCACCCATAAGTAAGAAATAAACCTAGCTATTAAAGATGCCCAGACACATAAAATAGCCAGCCTGCAAAGAAAGCTGTGCTTTAATGGAGATGTGTTTGAAGTGCAACGAAGCCCAAAGGATGGGATGGTTAGGTTCAGGGAGCTTGCATGCTAATAAGTAACCTGAGCCTCAGAGTGAATCAGCCACGCTGTTGCCTTAAGACACAGCACACTTTGTTGCTTAGTACTTTCAGAGCTTGTATTCATGGATTCAAAACCTTCCTATTGAACAATTAGGAGGTTAGGGGAGAAAAAGAGAATAGAGAGCTTTTATGGGCAGCAGAGGCAGCATAACTTTATGTGTGGGGTTAAAAACCCTGAGTGCAGCAATAAACAGCAGACAATAAGGGAACCAGAAGCACCCCAGAAGGGGGGGGGGACCTGGGCTGCGTACTCCAGAGCGAGGTGGCCACTTACACTGGAAACCTCACAAGACAGTGATTTGATGCTGCTTCTGAAGTTTTCTTTGGATAAAGTAATTTTCATGATTAAGCCATTTTCAAAGCCTCAGTAGTGCATGGATGCGTGGCCATGCGCAGCTTCTCTTTGCACCTGATGAGCTCAGCCAGCCTCCACCGTCTGGTAGCTAGCAACAATCGTAGCTTTCAGATCTGTTTATTCTGTCTTTGACATTGGAAACACAAGTTTTAAAAACAGAATCAAAAAGTCCGGTTCTGGGGAGGTGCTACAGTCTTGCTGGGGGAAGTAACTCACTGGGGTAACTACTTCCGATTTGCTCTCTGCTTCGTGGTTACAGTGGAAGATGCACTTTCTTAGCTTCCTGCTCTGGCTTCCTTCTGCCACGCTTCTATTATGTGAGGGGTAGAGGACAACCTTGGAAGTCACTGTCCTGTTTTTGAGACATGGTGCTTCACTGGCCTGAAAGTCACCAAGTAGACTAGGCTGGCCCTTCAACAGACCACAGGGACCCTCCTATCTCGATATTATTATGGAGTCTTCCCCCGGAACTGTAAGCCACAACGAACACTTTCTTCCATTAAAAAAAAAAAGTTTGCTTTGCCCTGAAGAAAAAAAAAATGCTGTGTTTGTATGTATATAAACATAAAAACATTTAGACTATTCCATTTTTTTATGATGTAATGTTCCTAGAAACTCCTCTGAACATTTTCCCCTAAATTGTATGAACTATTTTTCCCCCTAAGTCTTATTTCTCTTCCATGGTGCTTATTGTTTATTAGACACCGAGTGTTACCAAGGATAAATGAATGAAGATGGCACAATGATCTCCAGGGAGCGAGTCAGGTAAGTGACAGCTCTGGACCCGACTGGAGGATCAACTCTTACTGGTCAGTGGGAAATCAGAGGGATGTGGAGATACTATGTAAGAGAAGGCAGCAGGAACAAAACAAGACAAATGGCTGAATTTAAATGTATCCAAATGCGAAATCAGGGGAGAAACCAGAAAGAACTATCTGCGAGTTTGCTATGGTAGTTGCACCAGGAATGGAAAGAGCTAACTGTTCCACTCTTGTGTGTCCGATGCACTTGGCTCTGGATTCTGAAATCTTAGGAGGTGCATTAGCATGATTGAAATCTAAAGTGTAAACAAGCAGCCTGCAGGAGGAGTACCTGTGGTCTAGTTACCTTTGCCTCTCGGCTAGTGCTCATTTGTGTTTTGGAAGAGGTTCTTGTGGTCAGACAGCCGTTCAGGGGACTAGACCATGAAGACCAGTCTTGCCACTTGGACGGGGAGAAGCCCAACTGTGCTGTGAACATCTGCTTTGCCTTCAGTGGAACCACAGAATTAGCAAAATAGTAGAATGCTCTAAAGATGCACATGAGAGCGGGATACAGATACGGGGCGTGCCTGCCTGTGTCCACCCGTTTACTGATAGTTTTTCAGCTCGACAATCTTGGTAGCCTGTGCGGAGCGAGGCATCAGTCCCAGCGTATGCCTGTTTTCCCTTTCACGATTCCAGCATGCAGGATATTCTCGTAAGACAGTGGTAAAACACAGCTGTACTGCAGGCATCTGTTTCTGGGGTCTAGGTCTACAATTTGGTGGTTGTTTGGTTAGCAAGCTGGGCAGTGAGTCAGCACCAAGGTCATGGACTTGTTTGAATAGTAATAAATAGATCTGTGGTGTATGTGTGAGAGTGATAATATCAGACTTATTGGTTCTTCTGAATCTCAATATCACACACACACACACTGCACACACACACACACACACACATCTTTATGTATAGCAGGGTCAACAGTACAAGTCCTTGGGGAGATAATTCAGTCAGTTAAGCCTTGCAAGCTGAAGGATCTGCGTTTATGCCTCAGAACCCACACCAAAGAAGCCAGGCATGGTTGTGAGTGCTTGTAATCTCAGTACTCGGGGAAATCAGATAGGAGGGTCCCTGTGGTCTGTTGAAGGGCCAGCCTAGTCTACTTGGTGACTTTCAGGCCAGTGAGGCACCATGTCTCAAAAACAGGACAGTGACTTCCAAGGTTGTCCTCTACCCCTCACAGGTGCATGTACACACATGTACATAAAAAACAAACATGCACCCGCAGGAGAACAAATGTAGGGAGGCTGTTGCGAGGGTGGGGTCATGATGGTTGAGCTACGTGGGACCAGGGAGAAGAGGGAGGTGGTACCAGTAAGAGAAATACCTCCGGATGAGGGGCCATCATGGTCAGAGACCAGAAGCCATTCATCAGGAGTGCCTCTTTGTTTCCCCAGTCATGACTTCTGGAACACGTGGGCTGTCTTTTAATCACAGCCTGCGGGTAATTGGTGGGACTCTCTCCTAAAGCAGAGGTGCCTTGTGATTAGGACATTTTCTTTCTCAAACATCACATACATAGGCTGTAATAATAAACCACCACACTAATAAACCGTCCACGAGGCTGAAATGTCGAGGTGAGGGCCAAGCTAAGGTTCAGTCCCTGGAAAGGGCGCTGGGATGACGTCAGCGAGCCTGCCCTTGAGTTGGGTGTGGGTCATGTGGACAGGATTCTTCGGGGCTTAGTGAAAAGAGGAGCTCCCTGGGATGTGCCGAGACAGGCCGGGGAGGGGCTGGGCAGGAGGCAGGAACAAGAAGGACAGACAAAGATTTATTTGGTTACTTATGACAGGCGTCCACGGAGCTCTGGCTCCTCGCAGCTTTAGATGATGGTGCAGGAAAAACAAAACAAAACAAAACAAATGACAAAGCAGAGCTGCAACTTTAAGGTGTACCGGGAAAGACTTTGGAGTATCTCCCCTCTAACCTTGACGTACATCCACAGGAATCAGTTGGAGAATGTGGTGTTCTTGGGAAAGGCACGCAGGTAGCCTTTTTGTGGTTCTTGCCTCAGTCTCCCGGGTCAGGTTTTTCTAGTTTGACTCGGCTCCCTCTTACCGTCCATGAAAGGGTGTACTTTAGCTTAAAGAAGCGTTAGCCTCCCTTGAACCCTGCTGGGAGAGCAAAGAGATCCAGTGGACACGATGAAAGGAGAAATCTTAATGACTGACTGAGGAGTGGGTGTGTAATTAGACAACCTTGGGACCTAGGACTTGTGAGGAAAGTTACTTGATAAAGGTTTCAGCCCGGAGCGGGCAGGATCCACTGCTTCTCACGAGGGGAGGCCAGTAGCATTCCGGTTCTAACTGGCCAGACACATAGCAGCCTGTTTTTGAGGGGTGGTTGTTCGCTGTGGCTTCACTCTTCAAAAACCTGAGGTATCTAGAAGTGTTGTGCCCTGAAAGGCATGTGTTGTAAGTGGCTTTGCAACTGAGAACTTGTACCTATGCTTCCCTGCAGCCCTGTGGCCCTTGATGTTGGTCATTGCTTTTCATTGTCGTCATCAGGACTGACTGCTTGTTCGGTTTTTGCACAAACCCAGGCACTGGGACTAGGTTTCCCCGAATTGGCTTATCTAACATTAATCGAAAGAGGAGGTTGCTGTCACTGCCTTAAAGCATCCAGGAGGAGACTACCGTAGTAGCCATCATCCACAGCCTGTTATGCTGGTTGCTAAGGAAGGCCCAGAAAGTAATTATAGTAGGACATGGCTGGGGAATTTGAGAATATATAAGTATCTGCCTCTTATGGAACCCTTTACTTGGAGAATATATAGTACACAAGGATAAGCTCCAGGGTTGGTTTTAATGCTTGGTTTATAAATACCTTAGTTGAACCATCAGGCGGTTTCCTCTTCTGCACACAGCTGTGCACCACCAGGCCAGGCTTTCCCACATCATATTAAACTAATAGTCTTCGTGGTCCCAATTCTTCTCCAGTGGTTTCTGAAGGTGTGTTTAAATAAAACTAAAGGGAGGCAGATTTTAAATTCATATGGTATCTGCCTACGACTATGATGAACCAGTTATATTTACATACATATTAATGTGGGGACTTTATTTCAATTAGTTTTTCTGGAGATCATAGCTTGCGATGAAGAGGAAAAGTATATTTGTAAACATAAATCTGATATAGCTTTTTGTTTTTGATGTTGAGATAAGGTCTCATTACATAGTCCAGGTTGACTTGGCATTTGGTATCTAGCACAGGATGACCCCAAATTTGGGATCCTCCCACCTCAGTCTGCTGAGTGCTGGGATTTGCAGGCCTGCCTCAACACATTTGATTTTAAAAGTGACATATCTTCATTGAAAATAAATCAGACATAAAAGGAAAAATTGAATTAAGATGTAAAAATTATCCACCATTTCCTTTCTTAGAGAAGATAGTAATTATTATCAAAATTTGGCAGATCTCCATGTACTTTGTATGTACATATTTTAGGCAACTGAATGTTGACAGAGGTTTCTGTCCCACCTGATCCCACAGCCATTCAGTCCCAAAGAAACACACAAAGGTCTACATTAATCATAAACTGGTTGGCCTATTAGTTCAGGCTTCTTATTAACTCTTACATTCTACATTAACCCATAATTCTTATCTGTGTTAGCCATGTATGTGGCTTGGTACCTGAAGGTGTAAGTCACAAAACAATCCCACACCAGTTTGGAATTATGATTAATAAAAAGGTTATTTATTTAAAGGGAAAAACTTACAGATCACCGCCCTAGACAACAGCCCTCTGCATGACTAGGAAAGGAGTCTCGTAGCCAGAAGTGGAGCCAGAAGCGGAGCTGGAAGCAAGAGAGTGAGCGCATGGCTACTGCTGCTTTTTAAAGCAAAAGAGACCACATCCAAGTGGGCTGGTATCTTAAAGGCTATTGGCTGAAGGAGCGGAAGGAGCTCCCACAGCACCTCCCCCTTTTGTTTAAGTAAGAGAGTTCTAAACCCAATACAAAACAATATACACTAGGAACAAATATTAAGTATAAGATTAGAATTACAATCAGCATAAAAAATATTAAGCAAGGAACATATGCTAAATGTTTTAATAAACATTCTATCCTAAGGAGTCTAAGCCTTGTATAGGAAATGGCTTGGCTAGATCATAAGAGGACGGTAACTATGACTATCTAATCTTCAACCCTATTGAAGGCCTGAGAAGGGAGATAATATTACTTGAGCAGGCAGGAAGTACAATCAAGTAGCTTCCAAAGTGAGCAATATATGACAGAGACAATTAGCTATCTGAGCAATCACCCAAAGTCTCATTTTGCAACATTAAAGCAACCAACTTTGGCTATAGCCTAGCGAAATTGACAGACCATTTTCAGAGGCAGGAAAATTTTCAAAACTGTCTTATCCTGTCTTGGCAAGATTTGACAGTCCTGCTTACCCATTTCTGGATACCATGTAACTTGTCAGTGGTTGAGGCATTTTCAGTTCCTTGCCCAAAGGCCAGTTTTGCCAAGAAGAAAACAAGCTCCAAGTGGAATGTCTTTGGTGCTCAACATTCTCTCGGGAATAGATTGGTGCTATCAGAAGCAGTCATGTCTCATGTCAACAGAACCCTAAGTTATTTAAATGCCATGTTCCACAGAACCTTGAAGTGGTTGAAGATTACCTATCTAGACAGAATATAATCTCTATGTATCTAAAGAACCTAATTGATCTAACTGTATGTACAACAATCATGAACAACTATTGACCTATAATAATTAATAACTTAAAGACTAAAACTTCATGCCAGAATATTAAATAGCCTGTAAACAAATGTCCAACAAATGAGGACAATGACCTCAAAATGTAAACAATATTTAAGTATCTCTCTAAGTAGGAGTAATATATAATGCAATATGAAAATATATCCTAAAGGTTGTATCAATATACAAAATGTCCTAAACAGAGATAATACTATACATATATGCAATCTGACAAAATAACTTTGTATAGGTGTACAAATAAACAAAAGTAACAGATATAATTTGAACTTGTATAATATACAAAAACTATACCAATGTAAATTATCCATGAATAATAGCTCACAAGTATTCACTCTATTACTATCCCCCCTTTTTTAAACAAACATAGTTTTCACCCCAACCCTCTATCTAATACAAGTAATAATCAACAACCCCTAAACAGTGTTCCCAACCCTATGGACAAACTTTTTGGGAATGGGGGCATCGTCTTCTAGAATTGCTTCCTGCTGTCATGGGGGCGATGTTCTCTTAATGGGATCCTGCAAAATTAAAGTGTTGGTTAAGTTCCAAAATTACTGTCTAGTATAGTTGCAAACAATTTGCGATCAGTCATTAGATTTTTTTTTAAAAGTTCTCATTTGGAGTTCTGGCCAGAATATGAGGTGCACCATTTCAGCAGCTGGTACCCAAAATGGTCTTATAGTAGCACTGTCTACATCACGATGTCATCTCAACTAGGTTGAGGGGTTGCTTTGGGGTCCCATCTTCTTCCTGAAAACTTCAAAGATTACTGCTGGAAAAGGATCTGTAGGAAAATCTATTGTTCATCATGGCAAACTTAAACATCATTCATATAAACATACATACAATGAAGAATATGATATAGACAATATAGGCATGGAGAAGATTTTTCTAAAGTCTTCCTTCTGTCCCATACCAGATGGCTCCCAATATGAGACAGAAACTCTGAATATTCCTTTTAACAACACTCTTGGATTTAGAGAAGTACAGAGCCATTGTCCAACTCCAAAACCAGCTGAATATATATATATATGCACGTGTGCATGCATGTGTGTGTGTATGTGTGTGTGTGTGTGTAAATGTAAGTGTAACCCATAGCTGGATTCATAAACCATATTCTGTTTTCTAGATACTCCTTAGTGGATAGTTATTTTTTTCTTCTGTCAGCATTCAAACATCCAGGGTCTCTTGAATTTTTGATGATGTGTGTTTTCCTGCAAAGATAAGAGCAGAATCCTGCCCTAACCCTTATGAGCTTTCCTTACCACCTGTATGATTGTCACCATTGTGGATGTTACCACACTTCTCTTTTTCAAGAGGTTTCTCCTTTTCAAAGCAAATCTTTATTAATTTTGATGGTATCCATAATTTTTCTTCTCCTGTGGAAACAAGAGCGAAACCACTTCCCCAATGTAGTACATCTCCTGGTTTCCATTATGAGGTCAAGACATCCTTAAAATATACTGGTTGATTCAATTCAGAAGTTTTTTCCATTATCCAATGCCTCTCCATTGCTGTTGTTCCTTTCTCATTAGCGTTAAGAAAATTCAAGGTTAACAAAGCATTATGCAATCTATTTCTGGGGGTATTTTCCGTCCCTTTCTGTTTGCTCAGCATATCCTGTATAGTACGATTTGACATTTCTATAACTGCCTGACCTGTAGGGTTATTTGGTATACCTGTAATGTGCTTTAAATTATAATAAGCAAAAAAACATTTCATTTTCTTAGATACATACACTGGGCCATTGTCTGTCTTTATTTGTGCAGGTATATCCATGATGGCCATAACTTCCAATAAATATGTAATTACTGAATCAGCCTTTTCTGAGCTCAGGGCAGTTGCCCACTGAAAACCTGAATACGTGTCTATGGTATGGTGTACATATTTTAATTTACTAAATTCCGTAAAGTAGAACACATCCATCTGCCAGATTTTATTCCTTTGAGTACCCTTTGGGTTACTTCCTGCAGGCAACAGTGTTTGATTATAGAAAGAGCAAGTAGGGCATCTCTTTATAATCTCCTTAGCTTGTTGCCATGTAATAGAAAACTCTTTAAACCTTTGCTATTGATGTGCTGTTTTTTATGAAATTCTGAGGCCTGCAACATGCTTCCAATCAATAATTGATCAATTTCTGCATTACCTTGTGCTAGAGGACCTGGAAACTTGTATGGGATCGGATGTGTGTTATGTACATAGGACAAAGCCTATTCCTGATTATGTCTTGCACCTGGATAAATACTGAAGTCAATTCTATATCATCTGGTATAAATTCAGCAGTTTCAATATGCAAGATAACTCTTTTTTGCATATTGTGAATTTGTAACTATATTAAAAGCTTCTTTAAAATCCCTTAGCACCATAAGAATGGCATATAATTCTGCCTTCTGGACAGAATTATAAGGGCTTTGCCCTACCTTACTCAATTCTTCTGATTTGTAACCTGCTTTCCCTGATTTATTTGCATCAGTATAAAATGTACAGGCTCCAGTTATTGGTGCATCACGTACAATTCGAATTATTTCCAATGGCTGACTTATAAAATATTGGCACAATGTGGGACTATTGAGCATCCCCTGTGGGAGGATAGTCCATTGATATCTCCTAGTAGGCTGAGAATTATTATAAGTAGGTACTGTGAAGACAAATTTTTCTCTATCCTTTTCTTGTAAAGGTATAGTTAAAAAAAAACAATCTTTCAAATCAATAACTATAAGAGGCCATCCTTTTGGTAATAGAGAAGGCAAAGGAATTCCAGATTGTAGAGGATACATAGGCTGAATTACCTTGTTGACAGCTCTTAGATCTGTCACCATTCTCTGTTTACCAGATTTCTTTTTTATAATAAACACAGGAGAATTCCAAGGGCTGGTTGATTCTTCAATATGGTGAACATCTAGTTGTTCTCGTACCAACTGTTCCAAAGCCTGTAATTTATCTTCAGCTAGAGGCCACTGCTTGATCCATATTGGCTTCTCAGTTAACCATTTTAAAGGTAGAGCTGTTGGTACCTCTAAAGATTTGCTAGTTGCTGTATGTTCTTGTACAGCCTGAATGGCTGGTGACCTTTTCCCATAATACTTCATTATATCCTTCCCAGAATTATGAGTTCCTGGAACTGCAGGAATGTTAATCTGGGTATTCCATTGCTGTAGCAGGTCACGACCCCATAAATTTATTGCAATATTGGCTATATATGGCTTTAGTCTTCCTATTTGCCTTTCAGGCCCTATGCATTCAACCCATCTCATGCTTTGTTTTACATGAGATAGGGTTCCAATTCCCAGGAATGGAACATCTACCTCTTGAAGAGGCCAATTCAGATGCCAAGATTCTGGAGTAATGATGCTTACATCTGCACCCATGTCTAATAAGCCTTCAATAAAAATGCCATTTATACAACAAAATCAGTATTTTATTAAACAAGAACAAGAGACAAATCTTCACAAGGTACAAAACCATTGTCCCACAGCACTTCCCCCACCCCTTTTTAAAAACAAGAACTATGAATCTAATCTCCTTTGTTTAGTTTTTTTTAACCATTATCCATAACTACTTGTAAGCAATACTCTAAACAAAGACAAACATCTATAATCCATTTTTTGGGGGAATATGGGCATAGTTTTCCAGGCTACTTCCTGCTGATTGGGGGTGCTGATAATTTTATGGGGACCTAAAGAAAATTTAGGATTATGGTCAAGTCCTGACTGGAGTATTTTATAAGGCTTGATTATCTCAGCCATCAGTCTTGAGACTGTTCTGGATGTAGAACTCAGACAAAACTCCAACAGAGGTCCTCTGAAATGTTGGATCATCTGGAGCACCCACTCCTATAGGAGACTCTTCAGGTGGTCTTCCTTGATCAAACCTGATTTTTCTTAACTCAGAATGAATCCTCATATCCTGTGGAAACAAAAGCAAAACTTCTTCTCCAAAGTAATATATCTTTTGACTTAAATTTTGAAGTCAAAGCATTTTTAAAATATATGTGTTAGATTAATCCAGCAGCATTTATAATCAAATGTCTTTTAGCAGACGTTGCTCCTTACTCAGCCATCAAAGACAACACAATAGTATACAGCATCCAGATTCTCTGTGTATTTTCCATCTTTACGTGGCTTTATTTTAACCTCTATTTTTTATTTTTATTTTTAATTTTTTGCTTTTTGAGACAGTTTTTTTGTGTATCTTTGGCTGTACTGGAACTCACTCTATAGACCAGGCTGTCCTTGAACTCACAGAGATCTGCCTGCCTCTGCCTCCCAAGTGCTGGGATTAAAGGTGTACGCCACCACATTTAGTTGTTTACGTTGGCAGCATTTGTTGACAGAGGTTTCTGTCCCACCAAGTCCCACAGCCATTCAGCCCTAAAGAAACACAAAGAGGTCTACATTAATCATAAACTGGTTGGCCTATTAGCTCAGGCTTCTTATTAACTCTTATATCCTACATTAACCCATAATTCTTGTCTACATCAGCCACGTGGCTTGGTACCTTTTATCAGTAAGGCATTTTTATCTTGTTTCTTCTGTGTCTGGGTTATGACTGTAGATTGAGTCTTTTCCCAGAATTTTCCTGTTTCGGTTGCCCTGCCTATACTTCCTGCCTGGCTACTGGCCAAAAATCAGCGTTCTATTAAACAAGCACAAGAGACAAATCTTCACAGGGTACAAGACCATTGTCCCACAGCAACTAAGAACCACTAGAAACACATGTTATGTTCTGTTTCTAAATCATATCATGTCATACTGGCTTTCCATTTCATTACCTGTCTTTGTTAATATATTTACAAAATATTCAATGATGTTTTAATATTTAATGCCATAAATAAACCATGAACCACAAAGCCAAGTCTAGGTTTTTAAATTATATAAACCCTTGCCTTTTAAATGCTGTAATAATGCAGTAATAGTTGATTACGAGCACAAATATCTATGGCAAAGTTGGTTTCCTCATGGAATTTCTTCTGAGTCAGAGAATTACTGAGATAAAAGGTATAAATTCCTGCTTTATGCGTTTTGTCCCATGGTTACCAACTGTTCTGAGGAAAGGTTGTTTCTGCTCACTACAGAGGCCTCAGAAATCATCTACCACTCAACTGCATGTTAACACTAGATGAATACCCCTGCTACCAGCAGCAGAACCAGCATCCCCACCATGACCACTGCCACCACCACCACTGCCACCACCACCACCAC